>CAUYON010023671.1:0-27316 GCA_963573935.1 Arctocebus calabarensis
TCCACCATCCCTCCTTCCATCCTCCCACCATCCCTCCTTCCATCCTCCCACCATCCCTCCTTCCATCCTTCCATCCTCACATCCTTCCACCATCCCTCCTTCCATCCTCCCACCATCCATCTTTCCATCCTCCCACCATCCATCTTTCCATCCTTCCATCTTTCCATCCATCCACCTTCCATCCTTCCACCATCCATCCTTCCATCCTTCCATCCTCCCATCCTCCCACCATCCATCTTTCCATCCTTCCATCATCCATCCTTCCATCCATCCACCATCCATCCTTCCACCATCCATCTTTCCATCCTTCCACCATCTTTTCATCCTTCCATCCATCAATCTGCCCATCCAGTTTTTGGAGTTTACATAGTGCCTATTACATGTCAGGCACTGTGCTACGTGTGAGTGTCATAGAAATTTTATTTGACAACCCCAAAAAGCCAAGTCCTTGGAGGCCCATAGCCTAGCTTACCAATTATACAAAATGGAAAAGGGAGAGCCAGAGAGAGGAAGGGAGTGCGGTCTCTGGTTCTTCCATCTATCAGCTCCAGAGGCTGATCAGGCCACTGACCTGGCCTCCCGCCTTCACATTTAGCACATACATGGTCTTTCTACACAGTCCGCTCTAAGGAGTGAGTAACTGAGTACTCCTAACCCCTGTGGTGCTTTCCATGGCAAGTGAAAGCTGCTGAATCCCAGGGCTTCTCTGGCAGGGCTCATCCTGGACTTCAGACTTCTTTAACTTCAAGTTAAAGAAAACTTGAGACAAGATCAGTGGGGGTGTCAGAATGGGGAAGAGCTGGAAAGTCCCCTTTCCATAACAGCCTGGAATGAGAGAGTCAGGGGTCTGCTGTCCTGTGTCAGGCACAGGTGTCTTCATCTCATTCTCTTGTGTACAGCTCTCCACAGTTTGCACATTGTGGATGGGCAGACACTTACATCCCATCTTCAGGACAAGGCCAGATAGCCTTCCTCTTTCAATTGCCACTAATCAACAAATCAATAAAAAATGTGTGAGACTCATTTTCTCCCAGAAATACACTTGGCCTTGGCAGGACAAGCTTTTAAGTCAAAGGCAGGAACAGAGAAGAAGGGAAGGAACAAAGAGTTTCCAGGGGTCTGCCATGCACAGAGCTCTGTGCTAGTCACCACCACAGACGTGAGCTTCTTGATTTCTCATAACCACTTTGGGGGTGCTGGCCATGAGCCCATTATGCTGTGAGGAGACTGAAGGCCAGAGAGGGGCATCACGTGATCCAGCTGACACAGTGTGTCGATGGTTGCAGCCCAGCCTCCTTTCCTGCATGGACAACCTCAGAAGCCTGCTCTTTGCTCTGCCCACATCAGGCCACACCATCCACACGCATATGTTCACACAGAAGCTGGGTGAGCTTCTAAAATTGCATATCAGATGTCCTCGTCACTGGCCATTTGATGGCTCCTTCCTCCTCAAGGCCTGGGGGAGCCACATGACCTGAGTTGGGTCCTGCCTCTTCTTGTCTCATCTGCGGCTCCTCTTCCCATCATTCTGTTTACTCCAACCACCTGGTTTATGGCAGCTCTTAAAAGCACATTTCTTCCTGCCTCTATGTCTTTTCATGTGCTGTTCCCCTTTCCTGCTATGTGCTTTCCTCCTCACCCTACCAGGATCCCCCATTTACCTCCTTCTCAGTTGTCAGATTTCATTTCCTGTGTCTCTTCCTCCAGGAAGCCCACCCTGATCACCTAGCAGACACCAGCTCCTCATATTACCTATATGGGAGCTGTCCATGGTTCCAGAAGCCATGCCCCCTTGACCCACTAATTCCAGCACATTAGTGCTGGACACAACCTTGCCTGTGGCCAGCATCCCATAAAGGGTGTCTCTCTGCTGTTCTGCCTCCAGATTTTCAAAGCTGAGGCCCATTCTACACTGCTTCTTAGCAGGTCCCCAACAGTGGCCACTTGGAAGAACCAGATCAATAATAAAAAGCCCTTCATTGGAATTTTCTTCTCTTCCCTATCTCTCTTCCTGCTCACAATCCTGCTTCCTGAGGTCACCTCCAAATATATTTCCTTCCTTCAAGTTTATGTCTCTGGCCCTCCTTTGCGGGGAACCCAAACTAAGACATTTTGTGAGATTTTTCTCCCTGGCCATACATTCGGGTTCCTTGAGGGCAAAGCCTGAATACATTTGAGTCATTACAGCATCCTGGCCCCTAGCACTGGGCCATCTGTAAGGTTGAAAGTCAACAAATATCCTCAGAAGGAAAGGAGGGAAGGAGAAGGAAAAGGGAAGGGAAGAGAGGGGTATAGGCCACAAAGTCAGGTGTGTCTTGCTCCAGGGCCCAGACATGGCTGCCTGCTCCCCAGATGTCTTGGCTAGTCACCATTCAGCATAATTCTAGTTCCCACTTCCCACCCATGCCCCCACTCACACACACAGAATGAATTATATACTCCTGGAGGTCCTGCTTGGATATAAAAAAAAAGCCCATGATAGAAAACCCTACCAGCCATTTCTTTCCCCTTTTGTCCCCATGAGCAGGTGCACAATGTAATGCCCCTGATTTTCAAGATCTGATTAAACTGTCATAGGCACGGCACAATTGCAATAACTCCTCTGCCTTGGTGAGGCCCAAATTATTATAGGTGCACACCTAGAGATGCCGTAGATAAGGAACTGTCAGCGTTTCCATTACTGGGCCCTGTTTGGGGGATTTGTTTATTTAAATTGGTTGGATTGGGTACCCCAGGGAGCGATGGATGGGATGGCAGCACAGGGGGTATCTGGTTGAAGAAACATCATTTTCTCTCTGCCACTTGTTGACGTCAGACCTGTCTCAGGCTCACAGGGGCATGCCCGGTGACTTGCGGCAGGTGGAGCTGGTGATGTGTGGCCTGACAGAGGAGCAGAGCAGCTGAAGAGAGCTGGGGTAAGAGGGAGTCACATCCAAGTTGATAGTGATTCTGGAGGGAAAATGAAGGACCAAAAAGAAGTGGAGAAAGGAATAACAGATTTTGAAAATGTGCCAGAAATTTGAGGTATAGTAGGTATAAACTTAAATTGTATCTTACTTCTTCCTCAAAGACTCAAGTCCCAACTCTTACCGTGGCCTTTGAGGTACTGTGTGATTGAGCCTCATCTCTGCCATGCTCTGACCTCCTTCATGTTGCTCCAGCCACAAGGGTGCCAAAGCACCTGAATACACCATGCTTTTACACCACAGGGCCTTTGCACAGGCGAGAAGCCCTCCCCAGCCCTTCCCCCAGCTGCCCCTCCCACCTTTCACGTCTCCATATAAATCACCTACTCTGAAGGCCACCCCCGATCATCTGTCCCATCTCCACCCCCACGACTCGCCCTACCCTTAATCACTCTTAGAAGTATTCCATCCTTTGCCAACAGAGCATTTGCCACCAGGGATAATCGTGTACTCAAGTGTTTATTTATTTGCTTATTATTCAGAGAAGACATATGTTGTTTCTGTCTTCCCACCCGGACTTGTTTAGAGAAATCTCAGTCCCTCATTACATGTAGCTCTGGCCTGGCTGCCCATGACAGCCTCAGCTCTCTGCCCATCCCAGAAATGGAGGTGTGACCCCGGCCTGGACGATGACAACATCCCATCCCCCACTAAGAGGGACTGGTCCAAGAGTGCATGTGGGGCATGAACAAGGAGAATCAGTGTCCACAGAGCAGGATCATATGTCTTGAAACATATCAGCAAAGTCTTTGACACTGCTCCTAACAAAAGGTAGAATCTAAGTCTCCTCCAATTCAGAATGGACAGCTTCAGTGAACAGTATAGTGTGGAAGAAGCCCTGTGTGACCTTTAGGGCAAGGTTAGAAAAAGTGATACAACCTCTGCCTGCCTGTGTCTCCTGGGATCCTGGTGCTTGGAACCTAGCCACCACGTTGTGTGGAAGCCCAAGCTGTGTGGAAAGGTCCGAGTTCCGCATGCTGGCTGACAGCCTCAGCTGAAGTCCCAGCTCACAGCACAAACCATCTGACATGGGAATGAATGAGCCTTTTGGTGACCCCAGCCTCTGGCCATTGAGTCACTGTAACTGATGTCAAGTGGAGCTGAGATAAGCTGTCTCGCTGGGTTCTGCTTAGTTGCAAGTTTGTGAACAAAATAAATGGTGTTATTTTAGGATACTCAGTTTTAGGGTGGTTTGTCACGCAGCCACAACAGACCCAAACGGGGCACTTAATTGAGAGGACAGACCCAAGCAGGGCACTAATTTGAGAGGACAGAATCTGGGGATTCTGGGCAGGCACTGTCCCTGCCACCTGGACAGAGCCAGTCTGCAGGGGGATGAGCAGCGAAGGGAAGGGGGACAGAGGGGCAAGCATGGGCCGGCAGCTCTCCCCACACCAAGGCTCCTTCCTGGTGACAAGCCTGAGCAAGTCCCTGTATGCCTGGTGTCCACAGCTTTCCACACTAATCCACCATCTGCCTGCTGGACAGGAGCCCCATGAGGCAGGCCCCATAAGGCAGGCCCCATTTCAGTTTTGGCACTTGCTGTGTGCCACATGGGTTGGTGTTAAAAAGGGATTCTACAAGGGCTGAGCTGGTCAGTGCTTTCACCACCCTCAGGGCTGGGGCAAAGTTACAGGGAGGTGCAGGAAGGCAAAGGGATCCATCCTGAGTAGCAGGTGGATGCGTCCTGGGGGTGATTTTGAACCCAAATGATACCTAAAAGCTCAGGATGTAGGGGCTGGCTGAGGACCGGAAGGGTGTCCTGGAAGGTACCAGGAGAGATCTCACAAGGGGCCCAGTGTGAGAGACATCAGGCAGGTGACCAGACACATATAAGTAAGCGGGCATGGGGGGCAAGAAAGGGACAAGCTCCAGAAGGCAGCCCAAGGCTCGGAGAAGCCTGGCAGCTCAAGCAGGAGCTGAGGGATGGCCTCTGCATTGGCCCCAGGTGACGTGGGGCCTCTGAGAGGGGCTGAGCCTCAGTGAGGGCGCCTGCTAAAGCTTGTCATTGTCAGAGTAGAGGTTCTGTCCCTCCCGTCCTGCTGTGCATATTGGCACATGGCACAAACGTGGACCACGCCCTCCTCTGCTCACTGCAGGGTGAGTGTGTCCTGTAGCCAGAACCTGCCACTCTCCGCCTGGGCCTCTTGTTCAGGTAATGGGCACACCCGGCAGATGGGAAGCCCCAGGAGTTCATGTCCCAGAAGCCGCCTTGTGCTAGTGTCAGATAGGAACTGGAGGATAAATGCCCCAGTCCCCTCGTTCCTTGAGTGGGTAATGGAGACACGTGTTTGACACTAGGTCCCTGATGGGATTGAGCCCCAGCTCAAAGAGGTAGCTGCCCACTAATGCCCCCCTTCCCTCCCCTGTCTCTCCCTCTCTCCCTTCCTTCCCCTCCAGTGCTTCCTGGATCATCACCCCCAGAATGCTGCTTGTCTCAGGGTCTGTTTTTAGGGGAGCTTGCCTGTAGACACACTTTGAGAGCAGGACTGATTTAAGGGAAAGGCATCCTCTTCGGGTTTCATGTAAACCATCTGAAAGGGATTGTTCCAGACTCCCTTCCTTCTTAGGCCAGGTCTTCTTGGCATTTGCTCTCAGGCAATCATAGAATTTCCCACTCATCTTTGTGATGACTGCCTTGCACTCCATGAAGTTAGGGCCACCACTATTGTGACAGCCTCCTAATTGGCCATATCCCCAGCACCTGTCACGGGATCTGGGGTTGGTCCAGAAATGACCTGTTAACTAAGGTGAAAGCCTCATTTATTGAACTCCTCCCGGACACCAGATGCTGAGCACATATTTCCCACTGACTTCTTAGGCATCATTGCACCCACTTTATAGACGAGGAGACAGAACTCACTTCCCCAAGGTCACTGGATGAGTTATCTATGTGGTATAACAATTACCCCAGAATAGAGTAGCTTGAAACAAAAGCATGGATTATCTTGTGGTTTCTCTAGGTCATCAATCCAGGTTTACCTGAGTCATCTGCAAAAGGGTCTCTTAAAGTCCGTCCTCAAGGTCTTGGCTGGGGCTGCAGTCTCATCTCAAGGTTTGACTGGGGCGGGATCTGCTTTCAAACTCGCTCATGTGATTGCTGGCAGAATTCTGTTCCTTGCAGGTTGTTGGATGGAGGGCCTCTACCCTCACTGGCTACTGGCCAGGGGCCACCTCCCATTCCTTTCCTTGCCATGTGGGCAACTCCAACATCGCAGCTTCCTCCCCCACGTGTGTAAGCTGAAAAGGTGAGAGTGAGGGAAAGCACACACACAAACAAGAGAGAATCTGCAGTCTCTTTCAGCCTAATCTCATCCTGTCGCAGTATTCTGCGCCTTGGAAGCAAGTTGCTACGTCCGGCCCACCAGGGTGTGAGTGCCAGGAGGCAGGACTGTGGGGAACCGCATCAGAAGACCTGCCACCGTCTTTGCCAAGGAGCCCAACCCAGGGTGCAGGCTGGTCTTTCTCAATGCCGCAGAGCCTCTCTGAAGGAAGAGCGTGTGCACAAACCTCAAGGGGTGAGGAGGGTACCCCAAGAGCAGCCAGGAAAAGGAAAAGCCATTTCCAAGTACTTGAGCTCTCCTTGCTGATAGAAATCCTGAAAGGGAAGAAAGGAGGTAAAAAAAGAACATAGAAAGCTACCAACTCCTCCTAACCAGAGAGAGAGAGAGAGAGAGAGAGAGAGAAAATAGAAAGCTACCAACTCTTCCAAGCAGCCCTGAAGACTGGCAGCACTTCGGAGCCGCCTGGGCTGGCAAGAGGCTGAGACTTTTGGATCTGGAGAGATCTAAATACCAATCAGCTGATATGAGGAACATTTTCCTCATTTCTTCCAGCATCTGCAAGCTGCTTGGGGGCCAAGAATGCTCGCGCTGGAGAAAGGACTGTGTAGATCTGCCAACGCTGCTGCTCCCACAATCCCAGGTCCGTCCCTGCCCCAGCCTTTGCGATGGCTGGGAACGTGCTTGCTCTCTGCCTGGAGAACAGGGACAGATTGAAGGGAGGCAAGAGCAGCAGGGAAAGCTGTGCTCTCACTAGGAGGGAGCAATCCATTAACTCTTTGCTCCTCAGGTCTCAGGCCCAGGACCACAGTAACAGCTGACAACCACCACTAGGCTTGCCACACTCTTCTTTGGGATTTATAAATATGACTAAGACCTACTTGCCCTCTCTGGAATTTTATTTTCTCATCTACAAAATGACATTGATTCATGCTGTTCCATCAACCTGCTCAGCAAACTCTTATGTATCCCTCAAAACCTCCACTAAAATACCCTATTCCCTCTAACCCACTTTTATTGTAATTCTCCTATATTAATAACAAAAGCTAATGTTTATGGATGTAAACGTTTATGTTTATGTATGTACCAGGCAGTGTTCTAAGCACATCACATAATTTAAATAACTTGATACTCACACTGACCCACAAGATAAGTACTGTCACTATCCCCATTTGCAGTTGAAGAAACAGACTCAAAAGACCTATCCAGGGTCACCCAGGTAATAAGTGGCACAGCCAGGATTTTAACCCTGCTTTTGCTCAAGTCTAGCTCTATACAAGTCTTCCCTAAGCAGTAAGAGTTCTGGCCACCTGGTTGGTACTTGGGAATGGCTGTGTTCTGTCGGATCCTGACTCATGGAGAATCAGACTGGCCTGATTTAACTCTGAGCTTCACAGCTCTCTTACTCCTGAAAGCCCTGAGTGTCCCCTCTCACCCCTGGGACTCATCTGCATTCCCAAGGGACTCTGGCCCCTTTTGCCACATCTGCCCTTTTCTCAGGCAGAGTCATTGGAGGGGACAGGGAAAGCACCTCTGACACCATCGGGACCCAAGCTGGGACCCGCCATTGAAGAGAACATCTGCACTGGGGTCTGCAGGACCAGCCGCCTATGTGGGGAGGCAGAGGGGCCAATAGCAGAGAAAGATTCTTATAATGATGGGGAGGTTGAGGCAGAGACACAGGGGTGAGGGACGGCGGAGGCAGGGAGAAGAGAGAGACACAAGGGGACAGAATAGGGTAGGGAGAGAGACAGAAGTATTGAGACAGAGACACAGAAGTCAGAGAGAAATGTCACAGGAGAGGCAGAGGCAGGGACAGAGGGGGAGATGGAGATGCAGATAGAGACCCACAGAGGGAGAGAGGGACACCTGGGGCCAGACACCTGCAGCTGAGACAGACTGAGGGAGAGCCAGTGGGCTCAGAGGTGGGAAGCTGGGCACAGAGGACAGGAGATGGGGCTGTGAGTACCCCTCGCCTCCATCCCAGTTCATCCCCTCAGTACTGATCCCTGAACAAACTCCAGCTTTATTGGCCAAAGAAACCCAGGCCAAGTCGGGGCTGGGATGTCTTTCGTGTGGCAACCGTTGCCATGTGGAGAGAGAACCCGATCTAAATAATTCCACATTTTCCCTCCTCTTCCAGGTTCCTGGTCTTGGCAGGCCAGGGAGAAAGTGAGACATGCACCCCCTTGGCAGAAGTGGGGTGGGAGGCGAGGGGTGCAGCCCACTGCCTCCTCAGTCTGGAAAAATAAAGTCTTCCTCCTCGGCTATTTTTTTCCTTTTCTTTCTTCATTTTTCTAGTTTCTTTTTTAACTCACAGTCAACCCCATCACACATCCCAGGCATTTTTTTCTAAAGGAAAACAAGTCTTTCGAGACGGAGGTGACCCTGGTGGTGATAAGTGAGGAGGTTCACCTGAGAGAGTGTTATCAGCTCTCCATGGCCGCCCGGGCCTCAGATTTCTCATTTTGATGAGGAGGCCGGCGGAATTGGATGCAGCCCGACGGTGCTCTTCTGATGAGCTTCCAGGAGCAGGGCTGCAAGGGCAGCAATGGGGCCTCATCTCGGAGTTGACGGGGTGCAGAGGAGGCTGGGGGTGGGAGGAGCACAGGGGCCGCACCGGCCCCTCGGGGGTCCCGGGGCACCCAATTTCACTGTGTGCACCAGCAGAGGCTGCAGCAGGGGGATAGGCGAGCTCCGGGACAGCATTTCTCAGAGTGACTGTCTCTTGCTTCTTCCTCTTCCCATGACTTCCTACCTTGCCCATCCCCATCTCCCCGGCTCTAATTTAGTCAAGGGACTTTGCTGGGTATGGAGGAGCTGAGTGGCCAGTGCTGGGGATGCCAAGCTTCCTCTGGGCCGCATGGCCACAAATCCATCTCCTCGTTCCATTCTCTCAACATCCCTTCTGAGGATGGCAAACTCACAGTGCAAAGGGCGGGATAGGAAAGATGTTCAGCTGTGCAGGCCACACGGTCTCTGTCGCAAGGACATGACCCTCACTGCAGCAAGAAAGCAGTCGTAGACAGAATGTACATAAGTATGTGGCCATGTTACGATAGGGTTTTATTTACACAAGCAGGCAGCTGGCTGGATTGGGCCCATGGACCATAGTTTGCCAATCCCAGATCCGGGTTGAGCCCTGATGACTCAAGGTACAGTCCCTGAACTTGCAGAAGCAGCGTCCCAGGGGCCTGTTGGCAATGCAGACTCTCAGTACCACCCTAGACCCACCGCGTCCAAGCCAGCACACAGGCATTTCACGAACTCCCCAGCGACTGGTGACACAGCCATCTGAGCTCTGGCCTTCTCTCTCTGCATGTGGCAACTGCCCGACTGGCAGATGAGGAAAGTGAGGCTCATCAAGAAAGGCAGAGAGAACTTGAGTTAAGAGACTATATTCTTAATGGCCACATTCTACAAGAAGTAAAGGAGGTTGGTAAAAACGGGACAGAAATGCAGACCCAGGCATACAGCCAGACCTCACCAGAGACAAGACCCTCTGGGCCAGAGGCTGTTCTTGGCCTTTCTCCCACATGCCAAGTGGTGTCCCACGTAAACCATGGGACACTCTCTGTCTCTGGGTGGGGAGAAGCCTTTGTCTTCCCTCTGTCTCTGTCTCCTGCTGAGGTTGTGGCTTCTCCTGCCTGAGAAACTGTGGAGGGTGCCAGGATCTGGACTGGAAAAAGAAGTAAATAAGAGCTTCTGGCCACTCCTAACAAGCAGAGAGGAGGCACAGTAGGGGAAGTCAGTAGGCACCAAGTTACCGTGGTTCGGGGGTGCTATTACCATGATTACTATCATGACCATATTATTATTGCTAATGTTCTGTCCTAACCACTTCAAGATATCTAGACTCCCCCCATGTTTCTGACAATCTGAGAAGCTTGAATTTCCTTTTTCTGTAAGGGAATACCAAACAAGAGAAATACCTTCTCCCTATTTTATCCATTAGGATTAAAATTAGCTCAGGGAAAAGCAAAATACCAGTGGCTTCAATAAGACAGGAGGACATTTCTTGCTCACCTAACAGAATCCCAGTGGCAGTTTGTCTATCCTCTGGATGGAGCTTCTTTTTTCATTGCCCAATATGGCTGCTTGAGTGCCAGTCATCGTGTTCACATTCCAGCCAGCAGGAAGGAGGCCAGGAAGAAAAAGAGGCAAATGATTGCCCACCAGGTGTGTTTTAAAGAGGTTTCCTTGAAGCTGTTCTACACCACTCTGCTTGCATCTCGCTGACCAAAATGTACTCACTTGGCCACACCTAGCTGCTACAAGGGAGGTTGAAAAATATAGTCCTTATGTTGAGAGGCCATTTATCCAGCCCAAGATTTGGGGCAGGCAACTCAGTTTCTGGCGCACACATTATTTGGCAGCAGTCTCCCAAGGCAGCAGCGTGGGACACACTTGCTGGAGGATTATCGTTGGAGGGTCCCAGCCACCGTAAGGAGGAGCCTACCACAGGCATTCCGGTGGCTCTTTGCAACATGGCCAGCACTCTCCCATCTCTCCAACCTCAGGACATGCTGTGAAGTAGGAGATGAGGGGACTCAGGTTCTGAGACGGAGAACGCCCTCTCAAGGTCCCCCAGCTGGCCAGGGAAGGAGCTAGCTTCTGGGAGGCCAGGCTCCAGCCACTTTCCAAATTGCTTGCCTTGAACTCTAGAGAATACGCTCATTCCCTCCCTCTCTCTCTCCCCTCTGTTTCTCTCTCTTTCTCTTGATGACAGAGAGACACATGGACAGACAGACAGGTAGATGATAGATAAATGTGGGTCTGTGTCTCCATCTCTGTCTCTGTCTCTCCTTCCTTCCCCTTTCCCTTTTTAAAACCATTTAAAATGTCAGCTTACCAAGGTTCACCATTGCCCAAAAAAGTGCTCCAAACAAGCCCCAGGTCCCTGCCTCCCCCTGTCCCACTATCACCCCACCCGCCATGTGTCTCTCTCCATCCTGCTGCTGCCATGTAGTTAGACAGGGAGCCTTCGGGGACTCTGGCAGAAGCTGGGAGCCAGTGTCCTGGGCTTGGAGGAGAGTGCCTGAACCTGCCCTGGGCACTTGGTGTCGTCTCGTGGCTGGGGGTGAGGCTTCCTGTATCAGGGCCCGTGGAGGCACACGTGTCTCAGACCCCAGCCTGCTGAGGGCACGAGCTCCCATAGACGACATCACCTTCACGATACCCGGCAGGTGTGCTCTGAGGGAGCCTCACTCCGCTAGTGAGCACCTGAGGGTGAGAGGCTACCACCCTCCAGCACCAGCCTCTGGCCAGAAAGTGATGAAACCAGAGTTGAAAGCAGGGAGACTCCAGAGTTCAGCCTCAAACCAGTCCTCCCAGGGAGCTGCTGGATCCATAAATCCACAGTGATCTGAGATCAAAGGTCGCTTTGCATCAGGCAGAAGTGGGAGAAGTGGAATGGTTTTCACACATGAGCACACGCAAGTGCACACAAGCGCACACCCGTGTGGCAGGCACGCATGTGGGTACGTGAGACACATACGCACACGGGCACAAGCATGCAAACACGTGTGTGCTTGGGCACACATGCACACATTCACACCTGTGTTTGCAAGAATGCACACGTGCTCGCATATGTACACATGTGTGCATGCTCTGTGTTTAAAGCAGACACATAGCCACCACGACACCAGTAGAAGGGAGGAGATGGTTCCACAATCATTCCTTTCTGTGAAGTCCTACATTGAAAACTCAATCGAGGATGGAAAAAAGAGCCCAGAATAGAAGACAGTCCCCAAGATCTGAATCCTTGATCTGATTTCAGCTCCAGACTCCCATGGGGGAGACTTTGGAGCATTTGGACTCATGCAGTGAGTCCTCCGTGCCTCAGTTTACATATCCAAAAAAGAGGTCATGGTACCCACCACCAACCATTGGGAGACCAAGAGAAATGAGGCATGTGACCAGTTCGTCAATGTTAAAGCCTTGGACAGCTTCAACAGAGCAGGGAGGAGAGAAGTCAGGTTCAAGAATCAGACAGACATGTTTGAATCTAAGCTCTGCCACTTATTAGAAGTGAGCGCATAGGTAGGCGGCTGTCTCTCTCTAAGACCTGGTCCCTTCATCTGGAAACAAGAAGCCTCTCACACCGGTCTCTGACACTGAGAGGCCGGAATGCTGTCAGGCATGTATGGCTCTTCCCCACAGAGGCAGGACGTGAGAGTGATTATTCTTCATCATGGCCTCCTCTAAAGCCCTCCCTGTCTACAGCCTGGTGTTCCTGCCTTGGAATCGTGGGACAGGGAGAGAGACCTCCGTACCCTGGGACGCTGGGGTAAGGCCTGGGGACACTGCCCTGTCCCCCCAGTCCTCCTGCAGATAAATGATCACTGGCCTCTGGGGGACTGACTTCCCATGGAGAGCTGGGGCAGTGGCTGCTAACGTGCATGAGTGATATGAGCAGGAACACAGCGGGATGAATACACAGGCATGAGCATACAAACATGTGCACACACGCCCACACACATGCGTGCACGTGTACACCCAAGCATGCACACACACACAGAGGCACACACATAGAACAGGAGCAGATTTCTGATGCTGCTATTCACTCCTGGATTACAACCAGCAAGCCTCCATGGGCCTCAGCTTCCCCATATCTCCCATAGAGATAAGTACACCAACCTCAGCAGGCTGTTGTGAGAGTCAAATCAACAAGCAGACACCTGTCCCCAAACAATAGTCATTAAACTGCATGATGATTAATTTCAGCCAAACCATTCTATAGACAGAAAAGCTGAGTCCCAGAGAAGGCAGGTGATTGGCCCCTGGCCACACTGCATGAACGTGACCCCTTGACATGGAAACACTCTCCCTGACCTGGGGACCCCATATTAGTCCCTTCAGAACATAGGCCAAACTCACTAGGCATTGGATTAACTCTTCCTTTTGCAAATGACCCCCAACAGAAAACTCCTCCAAAGACAAGGAAAACAGTTCTTCAAAACCTATTTACTTTTCAAATTTCAGTTGCCATAACAACTCAGCACAACTATTTATGTGAAATCTTCGCCTTCCAAGTCTTGCTGAGCACCGCGCTCTGTGGAGAGTTCAACTCAGCCCTCTCAATAACAACACATTTTTTCAATCAATTTGGGTCTGGGATTTTTTTTTCTATAAACACACATAAAATATGTTGTGCAAAAACTTTTAAAAGCTAACAGGGAAATGCCACATTTTATAGACCTGTTCTCTGATTGCCCCCAGTAGATACTTTCTGAAGCATGACAGTGTCAAAAATGACTGATTGGCTTGTTTAAGGGTTTTATTTTTTTTTTAACTTTTTGAATTATTTCTGCTTCTGATCATATGGGGAGAACCTGAAATCAGTGAGTTCCTTGGTGAAGAGCCCTGAACACCAGCTAGGGCTCTAGCTCTGCCCCTGAAGTTCCTTAAAACGTCAGCAGGTCTCTGGCCCTGGGGCACATTTTGGTCCACGGGGCCCCTGCTCAAAACTGGGAATGGGAAGGGTGGCTGTGGGATCACCAAGGCAGAGACCCTGTGCCTGAGGCGTCCTGAAAATGCTCTGGAGACATGTTTGGATTTTCGGAGACAATTCCTGTTTCAAATTTTCTGTTCCAGGCTCCTCATAAGCCTTTGTACAAGCTGTTCCTTTTGCCTGGGATTTCCCCTTTGTCAACCTGTCAAGCTGACATGAAGGGGCCCATGCTCGGTTTAATGCTGTGCCATTGCCATCCTGAAATTCCTAATTATTTTTGAACATGAGGCCCAAGTGTTCATTTTGCAGCTGGCCCTGCACACTCCGTCGCAATTCTGTCCTGTGTCTATTCTAGTGAGTTGTGTGTATCAAGTCATTTAATCCTGGACAACCCTTCAAGGGCAGTCATTGCTATGATCGCCTTTCTCCAGGTGGGGAAACCAAGTCCAAAGAGGTGAAAGGTCATCACCATTGCCATGGTGGCAACACAAGCTCTTATGCACGAGACTCCATTCTAAGCACTTTTCCAGTGTTATCACTCCTAATCCTCATAAGATAGAAATTATTATGAATTATTATTAAGGTAGAATTATTTTCCAAAGGCACAGAGAAGTTAGGCAACTTGCTCAAGATCGCATAGCAAGAAGTAAAGGTGCCGTGCTCACTGGAGAGGTCCATTTGATCTCACCCTTGGGTGCTACAAGCAGCTTCTTTAACAGGTCTCAGCCTCTAGGCTTATCCCGTCTGGTACATTCAAAACACGGTAGCCAAAACCATCCATCTCCCTTAACGTGAGCCCTAGTCATGCCACTTTCTGGCTGGAAATCCTCCCATGGCTCCCAGTGCTCTCAAGAAGCACTCACATCCTCAGCCTGAATATTAAGATCTGCAATGATATGGCCTCTGCTGACATTTGCCTTGACCTCTGGCACTTGACACTCTTGCTCTCCAGACGGCCTGCAGTTAGCTCTCTGTGCACACGAGGCTGCTGCTTGAATCATTAGGTTAGGAACCACTGGTTTCCTATACTGTACCTAACAAAGGCACTCTGGAAAAGCTTGGACTGAACCAATTTGTTCAGTCAGAGCCCCTTCACCCCCATGGCCAGGATGCCAACTCCCTAGAGTCCCTCCAGTCCAGCATCTTCTATGTCCCCTACCGACCCTCTGTCAGGAACCACCACGATTGCCCCCACAGATACAGACCTTACCTTCTTCTCCCCAGTTTCTCTGCCTTCAGACATGCCCCTTCCAGTCAATTCTGAAAATTCCAGCTGGAGTTTCTAACTATTTCACTTTCTGCTGAACACCCAATCATTCCCAAAAATGAATCCTGAAGCTAACAAGGTCACCACATCTGAGCCCTGCTGTCTTTGCCAACCATGTCCCCACGCCTCCAGACACTCCCCTCAGGTGTCCGGCTATCCCCAAGCCATTCCTCCTGGCTTGCTGGTCTCTCCCTTCTGCCTCAGCCAAACAGCTCCTCTTCCAGGAAGCCTTCCCTGACCACAGTTCCTCTCTCAAAGCAGAGTCAGCCTCCTCCTGGCCTCCCACAGCTCTTGACCTTCCGCATCAAAACACACATCACACTATTGCAAGTACTGGTCTGTGTGGCTGTGTCCTGGCCCCCACGTCACATGTAAGGTGAGCTCCTGAGAACAGAGGCTATAGTTTATTCCTCAATGTAATTTCCATGGTTGGAACAGAAAAATGCTCAGTAAATAGATGGGTGAATAGACGGATAGATGGATGAATGGAGGGATGGAAGAGTGAGGGAATGGATGAATGGAAGGATGATGACTATTTGGATAAATGGGTAGATGGACTGATAAGTAGATGGACGTACAAATTGAGTGGATGATGGATAAATAGATAAATTGGTGTATGAATGGGTGAATGGTTGGATGGAATGGTGGATGGATGAGTTGGGGGATGGAAGGATGCATGGACATGGATGGATGGATGGACAGATGGGTATGGGATGAAAGAAAACCCCAGGAACAACCTGTATTAGTTAATATTTGAGAGATAAGTTACTTGAAGTTCCTAGCACTTAGTATGCCAGCAATAAGCGTTTATGAATTAAGATTTATTATTAATGAATTAATAATTCATCATTGTCACAGAGCAGCTGATCATCAACCCTCCACGGGTGCCTGCTTTCCCTTTCTCTCTGCCTCCAACCTCCTCAAGCACCCACATCCTCATTGCGTCCTGTAGTTGCCATGTGACTCTCAGTAGCCCAACTTTCCCAGATTCATGCTTGCACATTAATTATTGAGTGATATAATCCAAATTTATCTAATGAATTAATAATGGACCATAGGGGTATTTTAATAATGAAATACTTGGAGTTATGTTTTGATAATTACAGCAGGCTTTCATAATTACACCGTGGCTGTGAAAATAAAATCAAAATCAATTAGGTGGTGTGCAGTGACACCCGAGGAGTACCCCCTCAAATCTGTGAACAGGAAGATCCATTTATCTCTCAGTGGGGGCGTGCCTGGGGGTCATGACCTTTGCAGGATTGTAGAGGTGGAAAGGGATTCTGGAGAGGCCAAGAAAAAGAACATTGCTGAAATACACCAATGTCTGAGCCATAAAGCACCTCCAAGGCCAATAGAACAAGACTCTACTTTTACAGATGAAAAGTACAAAGTTCAGAGAGGAGCTAGTTCACCACTTCGGCCTCTAAACAATGACAAAGTCTGGATACGTGGCATTGTATGCCTCTGGACTCTTTAGCCAGTGTTCTCTTGGTCCTGGACCACTCAAGTACCTTCCCTCTCCCACAATGAAGCCCTCAGTGGTCTGCCTGAGCCCTGGCCATGTCTCCCATCTCATCCCCGACAAGTCTGGATATGTACAAACAAACCACGTATTAGTCATGAACTTAGACTACCCCTCTTTGCCTTTGCCTCAAGCTGTGGCCTCTGCTTAGGATGCCTTCCCCTCCCCACCTCCACCTCCACCTCCAGACATCTGTCTGGAAAACTCCTCCCAGCAGAGACGACCTCCCCCTCCTCCTGCCCTCAAGGGCCCCCACTGGATGACAATTGCTCATCTGTCACCACTAAAAGGCAAGCAGCTACAGACATGTCCCATTCACTTGGTCTCCCTAGGAAGTTAACATGGGGCCCGACAAATAGTAAATGCACAATACAGGTTTATTCAAGGCCAGAGGGATGGAAGGAGGGGGAGAGGAGAAAGACAGGAAGGGGAAGAAACAAGGAAGGCTGGTCTGGATTTATCTCCGGGATGTATTTAACCAAGGCCACTCAAAGGACAATCTGATTCAAAACATGCTAGTTTGGGGACATCTCACTGGATATTTAAGCAGTGATGAAATTAGAAACAGTAAAGAAAGATAAATCTCTTCAGGAAGACAAAGACTGATAGTGATGGTAGAAATTGGAAGATTCTAAACCACTACCACCCTTTCAATGCATTCACAGGTCAAAAAGCCTGGGCTATTGACCCCAAGGTCCTTGCCTAAGAAGTAGCCGCCAGAAGGCACTTGAGTATGTCAATTATAAATTTTAAAAAATTAATTTAAAAAAAGAAGCCACTTGAACTTGCCACAGGGATTGCCCCAAATGGGTCCCCCGTGCAGAAGTGACAAGAGGCAGCTGGAGCTTTTTCTGGTGTGATTATGACCAGTTTCTTCAGCCCCTGTGGTGATCTCACCACCCATAACTACAGAACCAGGGTTGAACTGCAGGTGTCAGGCAGATTTGGCTGTCTGTAAGTCCACTGTTGGGTCCAAGGAACGTCTACAGGGTAGGAGAAGTTTGGTAAAACAGAGTAAAGCATCATCACCTCCTCTCCTTCTCCCCTTCCTCCCCCACTTCACCTCCAAGCAGGATCTATTAGTTTCACCTGTAAGCATTATTTTGCCTGGCAGCACAGAACTGCAATTTAAAAAGACAGACTTTGGAGCCAGACTTTGAGAGTTCAAATACCAAGCATCACAGCTTACAAGTTGTGTGATCTTGGGTGAGTTTCTTAACTCCTCTGTGCCAGGGGAAGATTAATGAGGAGATAAACCTAAAATGCTGGATTAGAGGACATCTGCTATGTGCTCACCTCCTCTGCCAAGAGCTTCAAGAGCTTCATGCCTTCCTGTATTCTCATTGTCCATTGGGTGGCACTGGCCCCACCCACCCGCTCAAGGACATACAGCCTAGCCAATCAGCTGAGTTCATTTCTCTGGCTACAAGGATTGGTTGGTTAGGATCAAGTCCTTGACTGAAGCCCACCAATCAGTTATCCAAGGTTCTCATCAGCAAATAAGAAAAGGTAGCTGTATGTTACTGTTATACCCTTGTGACAAATGTTAACCCTGCCACCCCACTGCTAGCTGGATCTGCATAGAGGAACAGTGGAATGATGGCATTAAAAAGAGGTTTGAAAGCCTTGGAAAGATTCCGCCTGCCCCAGCAGGACCAGTTTAGATGCTTTAGATGCCTTCTTTCTTGGCTCCCAACCCCCCCTCGCTGTGCCTGCTCTGAGATGAACCAGGTTCAAATCCCAATCTCAATTTTTCCTTACTAGCTGTGGGACCCTGACCCTCATCTGTCAGTTTCACGGCCTGGAAAATGGAGATAACCAAAGAACGTGGCCCTTGGAAGGTTCTGGGGATTCAGTGGAATCGGACATGCCCAGGGCCCAGCACAAAGGAAGGGCTCTGTAAGAGATGCCAGCCATCAGCAAAGTGCTTGTTATTGCTTCTGTCAGAACCGGCTGTTGAATGCCTGTCTCCTGCCAGACTGGGCTCCTACGGTCGGGATGGGTCATCCTTGTATTCCCAGTGCCCTGGGTAAGGCTATCATGGAGTGAGAGGGAGGGAGGGCAGAAGGAAGCGAAAGACCAGGGAAAACAGCAAATGTCTCTTTATGACACTGGAGCCCAGCTGTTCCAGAATTACTGAGCGTTCAGAATGGGAGGGACAAGTCCAGCCTGAAGCCCTTCGCTTCACAGAGAGGGGATGTGACTTGCCCAGAGTCACATAACAGAGTTGATGGGATAGGCTCGAGCAGAGAATGCCTTCCCACTCCCTTCCTACCCTGCCAGCCTGCCTAGCTCCTGGCATCTGGGGCTCCTCTGCCTGCCCAGCCCTCCTCACCTCCTTCTCCCCTGGGGCCAATCCCCATGCACGGTGCCTCTCCCAGTCTGCAGAGAACAGCACCTCCCAAGCCAGGTGCTCCCCTCAGGTGTTTCTTCCCCAAATGGGTTGGGCTCCTCCACTGGAAAATAGATTTCCC
The DNA here is from genome assembly GCA_963573935.1 of Arctocebus calabarensis. Classification (NCBI taxonomy): domain Eukaryota; kingdom Metazoa; phylum Chordata; class Mammalia; order Primates; family Lorisidae; genus Arctocebus; species Arctocebus calabarensis. The sequence continues at coordinate 18,967 of CAUYON010023671.1, forward strand.
CAGATTTCCCCAGCCTGGAAGGAGGGAGGTGACTCAGGGCCAGGTGGGAGAAGCTCAGGGAGCTGGAGGCTGGTGGTGGTGGGGTATAGAGTTGGGGGAGTTCTTGGTAAGTGAGTCAGAAAAACAAGCTTCTTGCTGAATAATACCAAGAATCTCTTGGCCAGAGCACAAGTATGCAGATCGCGCACGTTGGTTTCCGGCAGCTGAACTCACTGGATGAAGCGGGCTAGCTGGGTTCTAACCCTGCCCTGTGGAGCGGCCACCACGTGCAGCCGCCTTCCCTTCTTTCCTTCTCACCATCCCATCTGGGGACCCTCTGTCTGATTTGGAGGTGAGGGTGAGGTCACAGATCACTCCTTCTTTCCAGTCCCTTGTTTACATACAAGGCTCTGATTTTTGACATGTAGGGGAGGCGAGATGGTGGGAATATGAAGACAGGAAGAGAAAGTGTCATTCACAAGTCAGATTTCAAGATTCCACAGAGGCCAGTTGAGGCTCCATCCCCCTGGGGGCTTCTGGGTGCCAATGTGGGACACACATAGGAGTTGTCTCACCCAAGGAGCGAGGCAGCTGGGGTATTTTGTCCTTCAGCATCCAGCGGGTCTGCCGCTGGCTCAGGGTTTCTGCCTGGGGCATGAACACCCTGGCTCTTCACTGGTTAGAAGCCAGGCGGTGGGCCTATGTGGGGATGGTGAGAGCCCAGGGGAAACGGGCAAGCCACCAGAAGTGTCCACCGCACTCACACAAGTAATGACAACGTCTGGCCGGTGCACAGAGCTTGACCATTCACCCAGTGCTCTCCTGCGAGCCCTAGCATCACCTGCAAATGTGGGCACTACCCCACACTGCAGGTGAGGAAGGGGAGGCCTGCCCAGGGGAATGCCTCACTGGAAAAAAGGTAAAGACCTTCACAAACCCAGGTCTTTGGCTTTTAAATCCACGTAAAGCTGCTCCAGAACTAGCCTGGGCTCTGGGTTCAAATCCATCTGCCTTCTCCTGGCTTCATGATGCGGACCTGCAGACTTCCCTTCCCTTTAGCCTCAGTTTCCTGATCTGCAAAGTGGGGACAAGATCATCTTGCAAAACTGATATGAATATATGACATCATGTCTGCAGCTGGGTCGTGGACCAGGCCCAGCTGGCTGCAGGTGATAGACAATCCTTTCCCTCCAGGTGCCTTCGTATCTTGTTCTGCCATCAGGTCTCTGTGAGACTCGGGGCCAGGACTCAAGTTACTAAACATCCACAGGGCCCCTGAAGGGGCTGTGGTTGTGGCTGCCCATGAACAAGACCAGCTGAACATCTGCCCTGGTGGGAGATGGGCAGGCAAACAGATGATTCAGCAGTGCGTCCCTGAGGTGTGAGGACAGGGAAGGCCCGCTGGAGTTGTTCCGTGGGAGGATTAGAAGGGGTGGATGGGACAGGGGTGGCAGAAGGGAGTGAGATGATGAAGCAGGCTGGCCCGGACGCAGTGTGGAGGGTTCTGAGCAGTGGCATGGGGTTTTGGGACTCCTCTGCTGTCCCATGGATGTGGCATTGGAGCTGGTTCAGGACGGTCGTTTACAAGTCCACCTTTTAAAACAGAGATGCATGTAAATGACAGGCAGGTGAGGCAGGGGCAGAGAGATGAGCAGTGGGGACACTTCCCGGGGTGGGTGTGTCCTTGGTGAGGCAGCCGGAGGAGGCAAGTAAAGTCAAGGACTACCTCCTATTGAGAGGCTGGGGCTGACCCCCAGTGCGGCTTCTGAACATGCCACCCTCTGCCGTCTCAGCCTGGGTGGTCCCCACCCCCAAAGCTGGCCCCACGGTACCCCACCCTGCCTGCCCAGACAGCTGTGACCATGGCCCACAAGCCTATGCACCCATCGTCTCCATCATTGCTCACCTGTTTGGGCTTTTCGAAATTTAGGGGAGGTGAGATGGTGGGAAGATGAAGACAGGAAGAGAAGGTGTCATTCACAAGCCAGATTTCAAGATCTTCTAGAAAGAGCCTACTGCCCTCCTGGGACAGCCCCGAGACCCAGATCCTACCAAGAAAAAGTGGGAGGCCCAGGCATGGAATACACACTGGTAAAGATGCAGGTTGATAACACTGGGAAGGACCCATCCAGCCCCACAATTTCCTGCAGGAGTCGAGTCAGAGGCCAGGAGCCCCTTTCTCCATGGCCTGGTCCATCACCTGCCTCATCCTGCCCTGACCAGCCTCTGAGCAGGGATGAGTTTTAAACTCATGAGCCAAGTTGAAGTTTCCCAGACAGGTCGATAGGGGATGGGGTGAGTGTGAAGTGATCCTCCAAGTCAGAAAGTGGTTCCAGCAAAGGAAAATACCACATTTGAGAGGTTACTTCAAAAACCATGTCAACAGAACAGTAACATTCAAGACCCACTTACTGCCTTCCCATTTTATGTTGGGCTACTTGGGTTTGGCTTGGGTTTTTGTAGCTTTATCAAAGGATCCAGAAGGGAATGCAGGGGAGGGTCCCCCACCTGTGGAACTCTGCCTGGGGTGAATGGATTTTCCCAAGATGGGGTGGCCCCAGCCCCTGCCAAATGTCAAGTGGAAGGCAAGAGTACTGCTCAGAGCCAGGGGTCTGCCTGACTCGTGAAGTCCTTGAACACGACTCCAGGTCCTGACGTGCCTAGAAAAACATCCAGGAAGGCAGAGAAGAGGTGAGAACCTGGTGCTGACTGCCAAGCACGGAGGAGGGCCGGGGGTGAAGCTGCAAGGGGCCAAACTGAAGCCTAAGGAGGTAGTGACAGAAACTCCCGTCACCTGACTCTCACCGATTCTCAGTTATTTCCTTGCATCAGTTCTTTAGATTTGGGGTGGAATGTAGGCAAAAAGAAAATTTATGTTGCTGAAACAAAGGCAATAAAATTCTCTCTTTCTCGCTCTCTGTGTCTCTCTACCCGCTCCTCTCTCTCTCCCTTTCTCTCTCTCTCCCTCTCTCTCACTCTCCCTCTCTTTCTACCTCTCTCTCTCCGTCTTTCCCTCCCTCTCTTTCCCTCTCTCCCGCTCCCCTCTTTCTCTCTTCCCCCCCCTTCCATTCCCTCTCTTTCCCCTCTGTCTCTCCTTCTCTCTCCCTCCTTCCCTTTCTCTTTCTGCCCCCTCACTTCCCTCCCTCTCTTCCCCCTCTCCCTCTCTCACTGTATCCCTCTTTCTCTCCCCCCGCTCTCTGTCTCTCTCTTCCTCTCTCTCCCCTCCCCTCTTAATTAGCACCCACTACATCCCAGGCATCTCACACGCTTCATCTCTCTCAAACAATCACAACCATTTGGCGAAGCAGCCACACAGGTCCTGCTTTCCAGGGGAGGAGCTGAGGCTGAGCCTGTCTCAGGGGCTTGCCCTGACCCCCCACCCCAAGGAGGTGGCCCAACCACCCTCACAAAGTCCCCTGATCCCCCTTTTGCAGGAACCACTGAACTTCTTGGTCAGCAGGAGTAATGGGACCCCTCCTGGGAGATAGTTGGCAAGTGCCAGGGCCCAAGAAAGGGGACCTGATCCCCACCACCACCTCTGACTTGTTTCTCTATAGTCTCTCTGCCCCCTAACCTACCTCTGCCTGGAGCCTCTTCCCGCGTTTTATTTTTAAAGAACAGCTTTTTGAACCTTTTTTTTTTGAGACAGTCTCGCTCTGATCCCCTGAGTAGAGTGCTGTGGCATCCTAGCTCACAGCAACCTCAAACTCTTGGGCTTAAGCAATCCTCTTGCCTCAAAAAAAAAAAAAAAAAAAAAGAAAGAAAAGAAAAAAAGAAAGAAAAGAAAAGCTTAGTGAGATAAAATTCGTGTATTATTTAAGTCATTCATTTACAACACACAATTCAAAAGTTTGCAGTGTATTCCCAGATAGGACTGACCAACACTGTCATCATCCTACAAGGAGACTCAGCACCCCTGAGCTGGCCCCGCTGCCCTTCCATCCCCACCCCAGCCCCTGACGAACCTAATCTACCATCTGCGTCTAGAGCTCTCCCTGTTCTGGACACCTCCCGTGAAGGGAACTGCAGTGTGCGGGCCTTTGTGTCTCGCTTCACTCTCTCTCGGCTGAATGTGGTCCAGGCTCCTCCAAGTCGCAGCAGGTACGGCCCCACATCCCTCCCTCGGCTGAGCAGCACTCCACTCGGCTGGCTGCATTTCCTCAGGCTCTTCATCAGCCGAGGGCCATTTGCAGTGTCTCCACCCCTCACTGTCAGGAACAGCCCAGCAATGGACGTTCACGGGCAAGTGTGTGTGCAGCTGTGTGTTCTCGTTTCTCTTGGGTAGTCACGTGGGAGTGGAATTGCTAGGTCAAAGGTCCCTGTGGGCTTAGATCTTTGAGGACCTGCCAGACTGTTCCCCACAGTGGGCCACCTTCCCTCACTTCTCTCTGCCCTGGTTTTCAGAGGTGCTTTTCACTGAGGCCTGTGCTCATGCCCGTCGTCTCTCTGAATCCTCACCACAGCCTGTCTGTGGGATAGGAGGGCATGACGCTCCTCCCATCTTCCAGATGAGGAAACTGAGGCTCAGAGACACGCTTGCCCAGGTCCCTCGGGTGGTGCCAGTATTCCAACCAGCTGTCTGGCTTCAAACCATGCTACCAGGGCCGTCCATCTGTCCCTACCGTACAGATAGAGGCTGGGACACCACGGAGGGCTTGCGGCAACTCCTATTCCAAGGGGACCTTCCTCCCCCACCACCGACAGGTGATCCTGGAAGGAACATTTACCCTGGGGCTCAGTGTGTGGGGTGGGAAAGCCCTCGGGGGCCTGTAACTAGAGAGGCCCAGGCCTGGAGGCTCTGCTGGGGCAGGAGGAAAAACACAAAAGGTCTTTTGTCCTGCCCATTGTTTGGATGCACAGCCAGCCTAGCTGTGCCCCTCAGACCAGCAAGGGGCAGGCCAGGTCTGCAGAGCAGCTGGGCTGTCTCGGATTCTCCAAGGGGGGCCCTGAACGGACAGACCAGAGGGAGGATTCATCTGGGAGTTAGGAAATATTGGGGGCTTAGTGGGCACTTAGTATATGAGGAATCAGCCCCCTGACTTTTAAAGCTCGTCTGTTGTCCTTGATTTTAAAGTCACGGGACACATGCTTAAAAAGAAGGAAACAGCGCCAAGGTGTGTGCATTTGTTCCACGTCCAAGCCTTTCCAGAATGTTTTCTATACTTATACATGAAAACGTACACATGTGCTGCGTGTTTCTTTGTCATGTACAAATGGTCACTTTCCATATTCGCTCTTTTGTTCACAGCACAAGGCATTGGAGATGATCCATGTCAGTACAAGGAGAGCGTCCTTATTCTTCTAGGGGACTGCACAGTATTCCATCCCCAGACGCTCCGTCTTTTACCCAGCTTGCCTGTACGTCCGTCTTCTGCACACACACATTTGCGCACGTGTTGTGAGCATGTGCTGTGGGTGCATTCTTATCAGTGGTATCACTGAGTCCTCTGAGCTGGGATCTTGTTTTGACACGTCACAAACGCAAGTGACGTGTCTGCCACAGCAGTTGCTCCAGTTACCTCCTCTGTAGCATGGTCAGGGAGTGCCTGTGCCACCCTGATCTCAGGAACATGGGGTAGTAAGTCTGCCCTTTTGTTTTTTCTTTTCACTGAAGTGAAATGTACATGTAAAAAAGCATGCTTGTCAACAGAGTCGAGCTCACTGGATTTTCACAACGTGGAACCAGCACCCTCAAGATGGGAGGGTGCTGGGCCCCTTGTCCCTCTACTCCCACATAACTCTGATCCTTTGGTGGCCTTTTTTGTTCATTAAAATCCCCCTTCCCTTTCCAATGTGTCCTGCCTGCACCGGGCGTGCGGGTGGCTTCCTCCCCCACCAAAGTACATGCCAGAAAACTCAAAACCTAAAATGTTTAGATCTTTTTTCTGAAGAAAAAATAAATCAGAAAGAACTAGGGTCTCCAAACTATGCCCCATGAGTCAAATCCAATTTGCAGTTCTTTTGTGTATGGCCCACGTGCTAAAAATTATAATCATTTTTTTAAATAGTTTTAAAAAAATCAAAAGAAGAATAAATTAGGACACATAAACATTTGATCAAATTCAAATTTCAGTGCCCATAAATAAAGTTTTCTTGGAACACAGGCATGTTCTTCATTTCTGTATTGTCTGTGGCTGTGTACTTGCCACAACAGAAGAGTTGAGAAGCTGCTGCGGAGAAAACTAACAATCTTTCCTCACCTGGCGATTTATGGAAAATGTTTGCCAACCCACGACCCAAAGCAACATCGTTCACAGGGTAGAGAAGAGACCTCACATCTTCTGCCACCAGGGCTCATAGTAGGGCCGGGCGGGGGGGCTGCAGGTGGGAGATGCTGTGGCCGGGACTCAGACAAGGCAGCAAGGACAGAGATGAGAGAAAGGACCTCAACTAGACTCAAGGTCACACCAACAACCACGAGCCGGTAATGGATGTTCAGGCACTAAGAAGGGAGGGCACAAGAACCAGGTGTTAAGTACTGATTAGCCTCCATTTGGTCTGTGCAGGGTCCAAGGTTTGGAAGATATATTTAACCAAGGCGAGGACTGATGTGAGAAGAGAAGATATTGTTGATTGCAAGAGGCGATGGTCCAAGGAAGAGAAGAACTTTTGTGACCAATCTGCACACCCTTTGGCTATTTGTGTTTGGCACTTCCCTAGTGCCCAGAAAATTTGGGCATCACCTCACCCAATTGTCCATTAAATGGAATGGTGAGTTGTCTGTAGGAGATTATTTGGCAGTATTTCCAGATGTTTCTGGCATGAGTTCTCCCGGCTTCGAGATCAAGAGGGCACACAGTTTCCAAATTCATGCCTGCAGGGGGATTCTGGTTGTACCACTGAGGAAATCTAGGGGAGTCTCTTTACCCCTTGCAGCCTCAGTTTTCTCTTCTGAGAAATGGGACCATAATCTTGGCCTAGTAGAAACTGCTTCAAAAGGTTAAAGGAGATATATGTGAAGTGCCAGCCCTTAGGAGCTATGGCCCAAATGCCAGTTCCACCTTGGGGCTCCCAAAAGTCTCTGTAAGTGGGTAGCCAAGAGAACTACCATTTTCTTTATTTGGGGAATCTTCCCTCCATAAAGTGACTGCACAGGAAAGAAGGAGGAGGCATTCAAGAGTTTGGGGAGGTGCCAGTTCTGACTCTGAGTGATGCTGTCTCAAACACTTACTGTCATAAAGGAAGTTACTCAAACACAATCAATTAGGCGCCCATATTAGCATATTTTTCATTGTAATACAGCCTCAAAGAGGAGATTCCAGAGACTGTTTATTGCTATTCTGAGTTAATATTTATTAAAGTGATTAATATGTTTTTCAAATATCTGTGACAGGCGTGGCAGGCATTATTTATCTCTACCCGAAAGAGCCTAAAAGTTCGAAGGGTGGGAATCACTCAGAGATGGGCATCAGGCAGGGGTCTCAGGGCCTCTGGGGACCACATCCTGCCCTGGGGCCTCTTCCCTGCTCCATGGGGCCTGGTGACTTCCCTTTTCCCCTGTCTCCACATTCAACTTCCTCCTCTACTGACTGGCCTGACGATAGCAACCAGCATTCAGCGATGTCTCCCACCATGACGAAATAAAGACCTCCTTGAGGTGACCGGCATTTAGGCTGTTTCCACATCTTGGCGATTGTAAATTGAGCTGCAAAAAACAACCTAGTGCAAATGTCTTTATGATAAAAAGATTTTCTTTTTCTTCTGGGTAGATGCCTGGAAGGGGGATTGCGGGGTCAAATGGGAGATCTAATTTGAGTTCTTTGAGGATTCTCCATACTTCTTTCCATAAAAAAAGATGGTGACTTTACATCTTTTGTATTAACCTGGATGGAGTTGAAACATATTCTTCTCAGTAAAGTATCACAAGAATGGAAAAGCAAATATCCCATGTACTCAATACTAATATGAAGCCAGGAGATGATCTAATTCACGACCACATAGGAGAAAAACTCATTTCAATTTATGTCCAGAGGAGGGGGAACAAAAGAAGGGGCAGAGGGGGGTGGGATGCTTCCATTTAATGGGCGCAATATAAGGGTATATGGCACACCTTTGGGGGTGGGACACAACTACAAGAGGGACTCTACTTAACAAATTCAAATATTGTGACCTGGTTGTTTGTACCCTCACATTAACCTCAAGTTAAAAAAAAAAATAAAGACCTCCCTGTCCCCTCCCTCCTCTCCCTCAGCTGTTCTTGCCATCCTCCTCCCTCCACAGCCAAACTCTCCCAAACAACACTTCTCCCTCCCTCCCCCTTTGCTCACCTTCCAGCCTTGCTTTTTAAGAATCATCATGGGCTTGGCGCCTGTGGCTCAAGGGGCTAAGGCGCCAGCCACGTACACCTGAGCTCACAGGTTCGAATCCAGCC
>CAUYON010023673.1:0-20656 GCA_963573935.1 Arctocebus calabarensis
AACCTAAACCTCCCATTGTAAACAGGAAGCTGGATGCAAGTCCTTCCATAATATATTGTCCATTTACTGTATAGGCCAAGAAAGCTACTGGTCTTTGATGCCCTTGTTCATCAGTCATAGAGCCAACACTTGGAGGTTCAACAATCATCTCAGAAATTATTTCTATCATGAACACATTTAGCACACATGGAACCACCATAGGCCCTGCTGATATGTTTTTTTGTTTTAGACAACCTCATCAGAACTTTAGGTCTCATTGCACTAACCCCTCGATGTCTTCCTGGGCACATGCCACATGCAGATTTTGGTGCTTTCCCAACCTTCTTGGTATAAAGGTAAACAATTCTGTTACCAGGGGTTTGGGACAGCCTGGTTTTGTTAGAGGCTGTATTGTCGGAAAGCCTATGACAGTACTGTTAAATGCACCATTCTGAGTGCCTCTAGACAGCATCCCCGGAAGAGGGGAAAAAAAAAAGCTTGAATACCTGTTTTAATACAGGAATATATTATAACATATATTGGAGCCCACCACCATTTTAGGAAATACTTTTTAAAAATTCTTGAGATTTTGGGTGGCGCCTGTGGCTCATCGAGTAGCACGCTGGCCCCATATACTGAAGGTGGCGGGTTCAAACCCAGCCTCAGCTGAACTCAAAAAATAAAAATAGCCAGGCATTGTGGTGGACGTCTGTAGTCCCACCTACTTGGGAGGCTGAGGCAAGAGAATCGAGTAAGCCCAGGAGTTCGAGGTTGCTGTGAGCTGTGTGATGCCACAGCACTCTACCAAGGGCGATAAAGTGAGACTCTGTCTCTACCAAAAAAAAAAAAAAAAATTGGAGAAAAAAAAAATATATATATTTTTTGAGACAGAGCCTCAAGCTGTCACCCTGGATGGACTGCTGTGGCATCACAGCTCACAGCAACCTCCAATTCCTGGGCTCAAGCGAGTCTCTTGCCTCCGCCTCCCAAATAGCTGGGACTACAGGCGCCCGCCACAACGCCCGGCCATTTTTTTTGGTTGCAGCCGTCATTGTTGTTTGGTGGGCCCGGGCTGGATTCGAACCCGCCAGCTCAGGTGTATGTGGCTGGCACCTTAGCCCATTGAGCCACAGGTGCTGAGCTTGGAGAAAATATATTTAAAAAAAAAAAAAAAAATTCTTGATTTTGAAAATCAAAGAATTCTTTGTGGAAAGAGGAAGGAAACGTCTTCATTCAACACATGTTTATTGGACCCTTCCTGTGTATCAGATGTTGTAGGTAGTACAGATAGATATGAATATGTGCTAAATACATGTATCAAACTATTGCTCCTGGAGAGTTTACAGTCTACCTTGGGAGAGAAAGGCTGCAGTATGATACAGAGGTGCAACTAAATTGCTGTGGAGACAGGATGGAGTGACTGACCTTTGAACTCAAGATGAGTCCTAGTTTTATAAGCTGAAGAAAGACATGGGTGGCAGGAAGACATTCCAGGCAAGTGGTATAGTATGAAAAAAGGAATGATGTGAACTTCAGGATGCACTTATATATCTTTGTGTACTTTTTGTTTTATTTCTTAGAATAAATTTTTAGAAATGGAATTAATTGCTGGATTAAAGAGTGTACACATTTATAAGTTTGGTTATCTTGCCTTGGTGTTTTGCTTAATACAATTTCCCTCACCACATTTTTGAGATTGTCCATCTCCCTACATGCTAACAAACACAGAATATTATTTTCCTTTTTAGTTTTTGCCCATCTGGATAGGAAAAAAATGATATCTTGTTTTAATTTTGAATTTATTTTAGGAAAATAATCCTGATAGCAGTGTGGAATAAGAATTAGGGAGAGATGAGTGGTAGAGAGTAGTTGAAATGATTTGTGTATGATTTAAGTACCTCAATGACAGTATAGGGGATGGGTGGGAGGGTGTGTTTCAAGTGAGATTAGGAAGTAAAATGGATAAGGTTTGATGACAGATAAAACAGGGCTGAGGAAGGATTTGAGGAAGAAAGTTAATTCAAGGATGACCCTAAGGTTTCTACCTTGGAAGATTAAGTGCCTGGTCATGCCATTACCTGAGAGGTAGAGTAGATTTGGTGGGAGAAAAAAGGATTTAGGACCTGTTAAAGTTTGAGTTTTTTGCTGGGGACAATCTGGTGGTGGTTTTTTCTAGGCAATTGAAAATAAGAATTTTGAGAGTTTGTGGCTAGAGGAAGAAATCTGGGACAACAGAATTTAGGAAGTGTGTCCTATATTGGAAATGGATGGTGATACTAGACTAAGAGTGTCTAGTATGGCTCCTTTGGGTATTTAAGAAGTAGGCCATGCAAGAAGAGCCCATGCAAGAAAGGAGGTTTTGGGAAAAGGAAGAGAAGGAAGTTTTTTTGTTTGTTTGTTTGTTTTGAGACAGAGTCTTCCTATGTCGCACTCAGTAGAGTGCCATGGGGTTATAGCTCACAGCAACATCAGACTCTTGGGCTTAAGAGATTCTGTTGTCGGCTCTGCGCCTGTAGCTCAGATGAATAAGGTGCCAGCCACATACACCAGAGCTGGCGGGTTTGAATCCAGCCCAGGCGTGCCAAGCAACAATGACAGCTACAACCAAAAAATAGCCAGGTATTGTGGCGGGCTCCTATAGTCCCAGCTGCTTGGGAGGCTGAGGCAAGAGAATTGCTGAAGCCCAAGAGTTGGAGGTTGTTGTGAGCTGTGACGCCACGGCACTCCACCCAGGGTTCTTGCCTCAGCCTCTCAAGTAGCTGGGACTACAGGCACCTGCCACAACAGCCGGCTATTTTTTGTTGCAGTTATCATTGTTTTAGCTGCCCTGGGCTGGGTTTGAACACAACAGCACCAGTGTATGTGGCTGGCACCCTAACCACTGAGCTATGGGTGCCAAGCCTGAGGAGGAAGTATTTTTCACACTGTCAGGGATAAAGATAATTTCTGTAAGTATCAGCCACTGAGGAGAAAGCAGGCTTCTTTTTTGGGCAATTAGATCATTGTATCTAAATTGGAGAAGTTTTAGTAAGGCATGGGTGAATGGAGTAGAAATGGAAGATATGAGTTACAGTGGATTGAGAAGTTAGTGGAAGTAGAGTTAGGTGAAGCATTTTGTATAAATTTTCATTTTGGTCAGCGAAGGGACAGAAGAGGTAAGAGTACAAGTTTTGGTGGTTGGCTGGATGGTGAACATAGGTTGAGCATATTTATAGATGTATAGATACAGGGAACAAATCACTGGACAGAGAAAGCCTGAAAATAAAGAAAGAACTAACAGATGGAACAAATTCCAGAGAAGGGAAAGGGATTGGAGTCCAGGACCATCTTGGATAGCTAGTAATTAGGTCAGTCCTAGAGAAAAAGAGTGGGTCTCCTTTGCTGAGACAGGGAGACAGTTAAGGATAAGGCCCCTATCCAAGGACAGAAGGTAAAAGGAGTGTTTGATGGCTGTTTTCCCTGTGAAGCAGGTTTATTGCTCATATAGAAGGACTACAGAGGTTGGGTGAAAAGTTGAAGGATAGTGGCAAAGGGTTGAAAAGGTTTAAGTCTTTTGGGATGGGCCAGTGTTGGAAGCTAAGAATTTATGAGATAGATTGCTGAATTGCATTCAGGGGCCAGTTAAGGTTGGGAGTTTTTTAAGTTTGTAAAGTAAGATGCTGTAGTTAGTATGGAAATGCTATTTTGAATTTAGGTTGAACATTCCTAATCCAAAATGCTCCAAAATTCGAAAGTTTTTGAGTGCCAACAGGATACCATAAATGGAAAATTCCATACCTGACACCTTGGTTTTTGGACAGCTCAGTGTATATAACCTTTGTTTCATGTATAAAATAATAATAATAAAGACAGAGTCTCACTTAACAAAGTGAGCCCTTGGTAGAGTGCTGTGGTGTCATAGCTCACAGAAACCTCCAACTCTTGGGGTTAAGTGATCCTCTTGCCTCAGCTTACCAAGTAGCTGGAACTATGGGTGCTTGTAGCTAGGACTATAGCCTTGCTCAGGGTGGTCTCAAACTCCCGAGCTCAGGTGATCCACCCGCCTCGGCCTATTAGAATGCTAGGATTATAGGTGAGAGTCACTGTGCCTGGCCAGGAAGACAAATTTTATCTAGTCTTTGTGGTCTAGATGTTAATGATTGTTTTTAAATTGATATGTTTCTTGAGGACAGGAACTATCCACTATGTCTTAACTGCTTATGTTCTTCCTATCAAACCATATGCAGTATTACGTATGAAATAAATATTTGTTCAATAAATGAATATATGAATGTTATAGCTAAAAGTTTGTGGACGTCATGCATCATCCAAGGTATTAGCAATACCTGTCTTCTCTACCAGTACCTTTTCCATCTAGTCAGACTAGATATGGTGGTACTGCTTCATGACCCTTAGGAGTTTTCTGGATGTCTGAGAAGTGGAGGGTTTGAGTCATTTCCTTATTACTCTGGTTACTTCTTAGTTCGCCTTTAATCTGAAGCAGCTGACAGACTGCCCCTAATTTCTTTGCAAGTAGTCTTCAGCTTGCTGGAGTTACACTTTGCAGCTAGAATAGTCGAGATACCATTTTGTGTAACATCAGTTTGTGTAATAGGAAAGTTGGAGAACATCTAGTGGTGATGAGTCAGGCACTGCCTTACAAAAGCTGCAGTTAACAAAATATTCTTTGAGTGCCTCTGATGTTAACGTGATCAGTGTCAAATCATGAGAGGTATCACTTCTTAGATCTTGTTGACCTCTCCCATGCCTTTTAATTAGTACAGTTAGGTAGAAAATGGACAGGACTTAGGTGTTCCTTCCTAATCCTAGATTCACTTAAGTGTTGAAATAAATTTCGGGGGTAACATTTTTATCAAGATATAATTTACATACCATACAGTTCACTCATTTAAAATGTATAGTTCAGTGGTTTTCAGTATATTTACAAATTTATGTGACTCATCACAATCAATTTTAGGAATTTTTCATTACTTAAAGGGGACACCACCATACCCTTTAGTTGCCGTTCCCACCAACTCTCTCCCTCTCCTCCAAACCTAAGCAACCACTAATCTACTTTCTGGAAGATTTACCTGGAAGTTTTATATAAATGGAATCCTGTAATATATGGTCTGTTGTGATTGGCTCCTTTCAGTCATGTTTTCAGAGTTCATCCATATTGTAGCATGTGTGAGTTCTTCATTCCTTTTATTATTAGATAATATTCCATTGTATGAATATTTCTCAGTTTGATAGACATTGGGGTTTCTATTTTTGGGGTGTTACGAATACAAAATTAACATTTATGCATAGGCTTTTGTGTTTTCATTTCTCTCAGGGATATATTATAGGTATAGAATTGTTGAGTCATAACAGTAACTGTGTTTAGCCTTTTGAAAAATTACCGGACTGTTTTCCAAAGCAGCTGTACCAGTTTATATTCCTACCAGCAGTGTATGAGGGTTCCAGTTACTCTGCATCTCCTCTATAACACTCATTATCTGTCTTTTGATCATAGTTATCCTAGTGGATATAAAATATTTCATTATGATTTTGATTTGCATTTCCCTGATGTATAATGTCATCAAGTGTTTTTGCATATGTTTATTGGCCATTTGTGTTTCTTTGGAGAAAAATCTATTCAGTTCCTTTGCCCATTTTTAAATTGAGATATATGTCTTTATTATTGAGTTGAAAGAGTGTGTATGTATATAAGTCCTTTATAAGATATGAAACTTATAATTTTTTTTCCCATTCATTTGATTGTTTCTAGTTTTCTTGATAGTGTCCTTTGATGCACAGTTTTTGTTTTTGTTTTTTTGAGACAGAGTCTCACTATGTTGGCCTCAGTAGAGTGCTGTGGTATCACAGCTCACAGCAACCTCCAGCTCTTGGGCTTAAGTGATTCTCTTACCTCAACCTCCCAAGTAGCTGGGATCATAGGCGCCTGCCACAACGCCCAGCTATTTGTTTTTATTTTATTTATTTATTTGTTTATTTTTAGAGACAGAGTCTCACTTTGTCGCCCTTGGTAGAGTGCTGTGGCGTCACCGCTCACAGCAACCTCCAGCTCTTGGGCTTAGGCAATTCTTCTGCCTCCGCCTCCAAAGTAGCTGGGACTACAGGTGCCTGCTACAATGCCCAGCTATTTTTTGTTGCAATTTGGCTGGGGCCGAGTTTGAACCCTCCACCCTTGGTATATAGGGCCGGTGCTAAGCTTACCTGCTGAGCCACCGGTGCCACCCTAATTTTTTTTTTTTTTTTGGTAGTTGTCGTTGTTTGGCAGGCCCGGGCTGGGTTTGAACCTGCCAGCTCCTGTGTATGTGGCTGGCACCCTAGCCACTGAACTACAGGCTCTGGGCTAATGCATAGAAGTTTTAAATCATTTATATATATATGTATATACATATATTTATATTTGTTGGCTATGCTTTTGGTGTTGTAAGAAACTGTTACCTAGGTCATAAAGATTTATAGCTATGTTTTCTTCTATAAATTTTACAGATTTAGCTCTTAAATTACACCTTATATCCATCTTGAGTAGTTTTGGGTATGTGATACTAGTCTGTGGCATGTGGATATTCAGTTGTCCTAGCACCATTTGCTAAAAAAACTATTCTTGCCCCATTGAATATGCTCAGCATTCTTTGTAAAAACCAGTTAACTATAAATGTGAGGGTTTATTTCTGTACTCTAATTCTGTACTATTGATCTATATGTCTATCCTTATGCTAGTTTCACACTGTCTTGATTATTATAGCTTTGTAGTAAATTTTGAAATCACGAAGTATGAGTTTTCCTATTTATTTCTTTTTCAAGATTCTTTGGGGGTATATAGGGTTCCTCGAATTGCCATATGATTTTAGGCTCTATGTTTCAATTTCCAGCTGGGATTCTGATAGGGATTAAGTTGAATTTGATATGTAGATCAATGTGGGGAGTATTGCTATTTTAACAGTGTTAAGTCTTCAGATCCTTGAACGTGGGATGTCTTTCCATTTATTTAGATCTTTAGTTTCAACAGTGTTTTGTAATTGCAAAGTATAGATTTTGTACCATGAAATCAACTTTTTTAGTCAGGTGATGCTACTTTGGTTGTATCTACCTTTGATACAACTTTTATTTTTTATTTAATTATATTTATTTATTTATTTGCAGTTTTTGGCCAGGGCTGGGTTTGAACCCACCACCTCTAGCATATGAGGCTGACACCCTACTCCTTTGAGCCACAGGCCCCACCCTGATACAACTTTTAAAAGGCAGAAAACTTTCCAAAGTTTGATAATCAGTCCTCTCAGATTCCCAGTTTCTTCTGACTGGCCTAATTTAACTAACACTTTTAAGCTTTTCTATCTGATAAACATTTGTTACCTGCTTACTGAGTCTCACTGAACTTCTCTTTGCCTCTCTCACCTACCATTACACAACTGCTTATATGAAAGCTGAATGTTAATGAATCATTATATTGATTATTTCTTAACTAATGCTTACTAAACTATTTTGGCCTAGTAGCATGTATAATTTATAAATTTTTGAATTAATGTTTTAAGGCAACGTTCAGGTGTGCAAAATGCTTTTTTTTTTTTCCCCTGAGACAGTCTCAAGCTATCACCCTGCATATAGTGCCATGGTGTCGTAGCTCACAGCAACGTCTAACTCGTGCTCAAGCAATCCCCTTGCCTTAGTTTTTCTATTTTTAGTAGGGATAGGGTCTTGCTTTTGCTCAGGCTTCTGAGGTCAAGCAATCCACCCACCTTGGCCTTCCAGAGGCAAAATGCTTTCTGACTCATTAGACCCATCTGACACTTGAATCAGTTGTTACTTCTATCAGAAGACATAATGAAGTTTGTTTAGTGAGATTTGTTAAGAAAGTTCTGGTCTGGCATGGTGGCTCACACCTGTAATCTTAGCACTCTGGGAGGCCAACAAAGGAGGAACACTTGAGGGTCAGGAGTTGGATACCAGTCTGAGCAAAAGCAGAACTCTCTCTACTAAAAATGGAAAAATTAGCTAGGCGTGGTGGTACTCTCCTGTAGTCCCAGATACCTGGGAGGCTGAGGCAGTAGAATTGCTTGAGCTCAGGAATATGAGGTTGCTGTGAGCTAATGACACCCCTGCACTCTAGCTAGGGCAGCAGAATGAAACTGAGTCTCCAAAAAGAGGGAAAAGCTCTCCTTTGGTAGGAGTGGTCTGTTTAGAATTATATTTGTGTTTTGATTGTTACAAATCAATATAGTTCACTTCTAATTTTTAAAAGTTTAAGTTTTTTCCCCCAAGAAAGATTCCTTTGTTGGAGATCGCTAGCAATTTGTTTTTTTTTTTTTTTTTTTGCTTGCAGTTTTTGGCTGGGGCTAGGTTTGAGCCCACCACCTCTGCCATATGGGGCCAGTGCCCTGCTCCTTTGAGCCACAGACACTGCCCAGAGATCAGTAGCAATTTTATAACAAAAATATGTAATAGTAAACCTTCAGTAAATGATATCCAAGTGCCAGAATTTAATATATATTATTTTTCTTACAACAGCTTTATAATGTTGGTGTTGTCATTATTTTACAGACTTGAGTAACTGACGTTCAGTTTCAGTAACTTATGTAACGTTACATATCCAGGTAGCATTAGGATGAGGATTTGAAACCAAGTGTGTTTTATTCCAAAGTGTCTACTCTTCACTCTCTTACTGCTTCTCTTTGTGTGTGTGTTTGTATGTATGTGTATATAAAGTTAATACTACAAAGCATTCAGTTTGGGACAGTGCTTATTGGTGGGTGAGGGAGGCAAAAAGAAGTTCAGTGATTACTAAAATTTACAGTGGTATTGAATACCAAATTTCAACAGTGTTGAAATAATTGGGGGGTGGAGAGATTTAAACATTTTGTTTAACTCATTCTCATATAAGCCACCTAGACAGCCGCCAAACTCCATCCTGTTGTTTGTCTAACTAAAGCATGTCAGTTTTTTTTTTTCAAATTGGTATTTACTTGAGTAAAAGTAATCATAGATAAACTTTTATTTTTTACCCTTGCCCATGTTTACCTTTCTTGTGTCTTCATTCTTTTAAAAAACATTTATTGATTAGTCACAATGAGTTACAAACTTTACTAGGTGTTAAACAGTGAAGTCTCTGGCTTTTTAAGAGTTCAGTCTTGAAGGAAAGAGAAATTACATTTGAGTGTGGAAAGGCACATAAATAGATATGTGAAGTATTTTGGAAGCACAAAGGGAAAAAATGGTGGGAAATTTTTGATATACTTGAAGGATATACATGCTATGAAAGCATTCTAGAAACTCCGTTGAAGATATGCCTAAATTTATTTCATCTCCTATCCATTTCCTGGCTTCCAGCATTTTGAAGCAAATTCCACATGTTATTTCTTTCATAAGTATTCTGGTATTTATTTTTCAAAGATAAGGATTTTTTTAAAGCAAAACAATAATACAATTAACACATCTTAAAACAGTACTTTGGGGTGAACTCAGTTTGAAAAATGAATAAAATATCTAGTAGGTGGTTGAGGGATAAAAGGCAGATGTGAAAGATCATCATCAGAGGCTTATTCTTTGGGTTACAAATAATGTGTTTGGTGAGGAGGGTGGATAATTTATGAAAAGTGAGCTTGACAAAACAGGGCCCACAATAAAAAGGCCTTTACACTAGGGGGCCTCTTGTACCTTTTTGATGGGAGCTGTGCAAGGGTTTTAGACAAATTACTAATAACATGCTTAGATGTTTAAAGAGAGAACATTGAGGTCAGATGCAAGGTAAGAGTGGAAATCAGAAACAAAAAGTACATCTGGGGAAGTGTTTATAGCAGTCCAGGTAATAAACAGATAACAGTTCAAAATAAGGTTGTATGAGTAGTTTGGCAGAAACTGATTCATGACGTACTGTATTTAGGAAGTAAAATTTGTATTAGATTTAGGGTTGAAGAAAAGGGGATATTTTGCAGTCGTTCCCCACCCCCCCACCCCCCCACCCCCGCCCATTTTCAGGCTCGTACAAATGGGAAGATGGCTAAATCATTTTCTGAAGAGGAGCAGGTTTGGATGCTGTAGATTTATTTACGAGGTTGCTGCATACAACTGTCCACTGTGCAACTATAATGTAAGTGGACCCCTGCAAACATGGAATGGGGTGGCCTGGCTATCCGGTATAAGTGTTTTGACCAATGGGTCTAACGTTAGCTCCTAATTAAACATGACTTTTGCCATCCAGTAAAAAGTGATTCTGATAACAAATGAATACATGAATCCAAACTCCTGTGTTTAATGCATGAACTCAGAGGAGCAACACAGTATAATAGTTTATTCATTCTAGGGGCTATTAGCACAGAAGAGATGGTAAAATATTTTATTTCTTTGTTCTGTGGGCTAAATGTTGGGTATGTATGTATCTTTTTGTGTTATATACCCTACTAGTTTTGTTTTTTAAACCATTCGATAAAACATAGACAAAAATTTTAGAATTTAAAAAAACATATCAATGTAGGAATATTTCTGAAATGTGAGAAAAGTCTTACTGAACTAAGGATATTTTAGAATAGATGTGTTGGCTCGGCGCCTGTGGCTCAATGGGCAAAGGCACCAGCCATGTACACCTGAGCTGGCGGGTTCGCATCCAGCCCAGAGCTGCCAAACAACAATGATGGCTGCAACCAAAAAATGGCCAGGAGTTGTGTCAGGCGCCTGTAGTCCCAGCTACTTGAGAGGCGGAGGCAAGAGACTCGCTTGAGCCCAGGAATTGGAGGTTGCTGTGAGCTGTGATGCCACCGCACTCTACCCGGGGTGACAGCTTGAGGCTCTGTCTCAAAAAAAAAAATAGAATAGATGTGTTGAACATCTTTTTGTTTAATTTTTAAAGTTAATTTTTTAATTGCCAAATACAGTTTGCATATATTTATGGTGTACCACATGCTTTGAAATGTATATATTTGGAATGGGTAAATCACGATAATTAACATATGCTTTACTTCATGTACTTTTCTGTGGTGAGAGCACTTAAAATCTACTCTGAGTGATTTTCAAGGATATGGTACATCATTGTTAACTATAGTCAACTTGAACATCTTTTTAAAGCTTATTCTAATAAAATTCAAAAAGATTTCTTTTAATTCACCTAACATTTTTGTATCTTTAGGCACTCAGAAATTTATTTAGAAATCAACACTAAAATTAATGAATTAAAGAGTTGTCAGTAGATTATGGGCAAGTTAGCTAACTTTTTGTCCTTAGTTTCCATTTTTTGTAGATGGCAGTCCTACTACTTGACCTGCAAGGTGGTTGTGATTATGAGAGATTCTGTCAGTCAGTAACTGCTAGCCACTGCTATTATCATCCACAAAGAAACTTTCCTGGTTGACTACTGTGGCGTCACAGCTCACAGCAACCTCCAACTCTTGGGCTTAGGCGATTCTCTTGCCTCAGCCTCCCGAGTAGATGGGACTACAGGTGCCCGCCACAATGCCCGGCTATATTTTTGTTGCAGTTTGGCTGGAGCTGGGTTCGAACCCACCACCCTCAGTATGTGGGTCCAGTGCTCTACCACAGTATCTTTGAACATTGCAGATAATCATCCACCACTTTTCAGTCTTCAGGGGTTTTGCTAAAGCGTCCTTGTAAAGCAGTATAATATATACCAATTTTTTGCTATAGTTTACTATTACTAATAAGATTGTTGAGAAGTCAAATTTTCACTTCTGTTTTGAGGTTTAAAATGTTGGTATTATGTAAGGCCTGAGGAAGCACTGCTGGCAAATCAACTTTTTAAAAAAGAATACCAAAACATGGGAAAGAAATTTGCTAACGTAATTATGGAATTTCAGGTTGATGGGATTATTGGTACTTTGTTTTTTTAATACTAAATATTATAGAATGAACACACATTTCTTTAAAAAAAATCAGAAGATGAAAACAAAGGTCTGGATTCTAAAGACGGGTACCTTTTTACTGTCTTCCACCCCTCACTTGGTAGCTCACATACTTTGGGCAAATCATATACCATCTCAGAGCCTTTATTTATTTATCTGGAAAAGATGAGAATCAAGTGAAATAAAAAATACGTAGAAATGCTAAGGAAATTGCAAAATGCCATGCAAATGGTAGTTATTATTAGAAGTAGTCTTAATTTCCAGAAATTATACTCTTCTATTTTGGAGAGGCCTTATTCTAAAGCTCTAGTTCTTCATTACTACATTAGAAGAAGGCACTTATGCAGAAATCATACGTATGATGACTCAATTTTATAGATGCCTTCTTTGTCTGTTTTTAGAAATTCATTTTTAATGGTAGCTTTAAAATCCCAGTGAAATTTTGAGTACTTAACAGGACCATCAAAGTGTCTTTTAGAAGATAAATCACTTCTGTAATATTTTATATTCAGAATAATTTTGTAGGTTAAGTTAGTGGAGCAAATTTTCAAGGTGAAAATCTGAAGGTGAATTCTACTTTTGTCTGATAATTAATAGAATAGCTTTGATTTCAATTAAACCTGTATATATTTGAAATGTGTTTTCCCACACATTTATGAAAACAAACAAAGGTCTTTTACTCCAAGTTCCAGGTAAAGGCATGACATTTTGTAAGCTCTGAAATGATTAAATTTTTCAATCATAAAAGGTTTTATCCTAAGGGTACTGACAAACCAGCATATACAAAAACAGCAAGCCTGGCCTTGTTCTTTGTAAACACGGGGACATTGGATTTTCCATTACCTGTTAGAATCTGTTTTGACAAACCTTGCCAAAAGAGGCCAGCTTTATCAACCATATCAAACTGTTCAGAGTTGAGTTCTCTGAAGATGTTGCAGATTTATTCTGGACTCTTCTGCCTGGTTTGGTGAGATCTTCATCCTTCTAATGATACCTCAGTTTGAAATTTCCTACCACCTTTAAGAAAATAATTTTGGCCCAGGTAGCTGGGTATGTCATAAAAATACTTAGCTTTGAAAAAGGGTAAGTACACATCAGGCCAGAAATAAGGACATAATGCCAACTCTTTCCCCCTACAAACCATTTTTATAAAGTGAAATAAACATACTTTAGGTTGTTACGTTCAGAGAACCATTTGTTTTTTTCAGCTGCGGAGTGTTTAACCACCTGGACTCTTTGAACCTTCATGTCCTGGATCAGCTCATTTTCTCTAGCTTCTCAAGCTCTTAACCCAGTCAGCCATTCTTTCACTGTTTACCAGTCTTTGCCTCCTGTTTTGTATCTATGATTGAAGCCACTAGCCATGACCTCCTACAACTTTCTGCGTTACAATCTTCCCGTCTTCTCTGAACACAATGTAGCTCTGATCTCACCTAAGTCTCAGAAGGGTAGTTTCTCCTCGTATTTAAGGAAAATTCCTTCATCTTCGCTCGTAGTCCTCTGAGATACGCATCTAGAAATTTCATCATGTCCTTTGGCTTTGCCTCATTTTCTATTCTGTTTTTTCCCACAGAATGAGCATACTTGAGTATTGTTTATCAGTTAAACAGGAAAGTCCTCAATCCTGCAACCCATTATAGTCACTGCACCTTTGTTTGCCTTTTTAAAACAAGACTTAAAGAAATTCCCATCTTTTAGTAGATCCTCGGCCCACTCCAGTGTGGCCCCTTGCAACTTTCATTTCACCACTTTTCACTAAGAGCATCAGTGACTTCGGGTTGCTACAGTCAATGCAGACATTCCTCCTTGATGGATTTTACTAGGGTTCCTGCAACTTTTTTTTTTTTTTTTTTGTAGAGACAGAGTCTCATTTTTATCACCCTCGGGTGGAGTGCCGTGGCGTCACACAACTCACAGCAACCTCCAATTCCTGGGCTTAGGCGAGTCCCTTGCCTTAGCCTCCAACCTCTCTTGCCTCAGCCTCCCGAGTAGCTGGGACTACAGGCACCTGCCACAATGCCCGGCTATTTTTTTGTTTTTGCAGTTCGACCGAGGCCGGGTTTGAACCCGCCACCTTCAGTATATGGGGCCGGCGCCCTACTCGATGAGCCACAGGTGCCACCCCGGTTCCTGCAACTTTTACCTCCCTTCTTTGCTTCATGCCCTTTTACCATCCTCCAGCTTTCTCTTCTCAAGTTCTTTTGTGAATGCTTCTTGCCCCTCAAACCTATGACATTTCCAGGACTCTGTCCTTAAACTGCGTATTCTCCTTGTGTGGTGGCAGGGCTTAGTTAACTCAGAGTTGATGGCTCCCAAATATGTGTCAGCTTTCAAACTCAGATAACTAGCAGCTAGCTTCACATCTCAGTCATTCATTGAAACATTGCTTCATCAATATTCTGAGTGTCTACTATCGCAAGACTCTGTCTTAAAAGAATAAGTAAGTGGGCGGCACCTGTGGCTCAAAGGAGTAGGGCACCAGCCCCATATGCCCGAGATGGCGGGTTCAAACCCACCCCCAGCCAAAAACCACAAAAAAAAAAAAAAAAAAAGAGAGAAGCGGCCCCTGTGGCTCAAAGGAGTAGGGCACCGGCACCATATGCTGGAGGTGGTGAATTCAAACCCAGCCCCGGCCAAAAACTGCCAAAAAAAAAAAAAAAGAATGAGTAAGAAAATGCAGGTTCTGCTATATCAGTGGGAAAGATGGATAAACCTGATAGTGACAGCACAGTGAATCATGTACTCTGCGAGGTGCTATGAGTACAGAGTGGTAGGGACAAGCACTGGCTGGGAGTTTTGGGGCACGTTACCCTTGAGACTTTAAGTTAATAAACACAGAGATCCCTTTCCTCATTTCTCTCACATTTCTTACCCTACTCAGTCACCCAAATTAAAATCCCCAGACTTATGCTTGGCTCCTTTGTCGTATTCAGTTTTCATTTAGACACCAAGTCTCAAGTCCAGGCCACTTCCCCATCTCTACTTTCTCTGTGCTGATTGAAAGTCTTGCCATCTACCACCTGTCACCTGCATTATTGCAGCAGGCTCAGAAGTGTTGTCCCAGCTTCATGTCTTGATCCCTTTAGATCAACCTTTCCAAGGCCAGCAGGGTAGTATAGCAAAAATAGACATCTGACCTTGTCCCTGCTCTGCTTAAAAGTCTCCCATCACCTGAAGCAGATGCTTTCAAACTTATAATCAGACTCTGAGGGACAGGGTGCCTCTAAATCTATCTCTATTTATCAGGCCCTATCCCTACAGCTTCTGATTGTTTAGAACTGCTGGGCTAGAGCCCATATTTTTAAGTTCCCTAAGAGATTTTTGACGTCTGACCTGGTTGAGAACCCTCTAACCTACCAAGATCAAGTCTGGACCCCTCTATCTGTGCATGAGGCCCTCCACGATGTGGCTTCAGCTCAGCAGTCAGCTGCATCTCCCACCATGTCCTGTACCAGCCTTTGCCCTCACATTTCAGCACTATTGAAGGATGCTTTCTATGGAGTGCGAATTGTGAGATGGCAAGGTGCCTACAGCCTGGGAGGTGTGTTCAAGGAACGACCCCCCAACTGCTTCTGCTCCCTTCCTAAAACAATAGTCTTTTCTCCTTGTTCCCTCTGCCAGAAGTCATGTAGCTTCTGTATACTTTTCTATCTTTTGCGTAAAAGTACATCTTTCGCTAAAGTTAATCTTACCCCATGTACTATTACTTCTCAACCTTATAAGATGAAAATATTCCCACTTGCTTTCCTTGGTGATAAGCAACCTTATTTAGGTACTATATAAATAAAGCTGTTCACATGATTAGGTGCTAGCTGTAGTCATCAGCTGCACCAGACCTTGCGATCTCATCTCTTTATCTTTCATGCAATCTAAGTCTATTGTGTGATTTATTTTCTCAATTCCCACTCTGGCTTGTTTACTCTTTGCTCTTGTTAGCCAGAGCTTTCCTTTACCATCATGACATTTCCTAGCTCTCTCATTTGTCCCTGTTGTATCCTTTACCTGAAATAAATGCCCTTCTCTTTCAGCAGGAATGAAGTATCCTTCCTTTATTCCCAACACACAGTGTTGGTAGCTGCCATGTTTGCCAATCATTTCTGACTCTGTAATCTTCTTCCATGCTCAATATCTATTTATTACTAACAATTGGAGTTCAACTTTAATATCGTCTTACGGTCTACATAAACAAGCTTTTGCTTTTTTCTCACAAGTGACCTCCATTTTAATTTACTTTAAATTGTGTAAGGAAAAGTATAAGGTGTCAACAAATGTATTTTCAGGTGACTTGTTTGGTTTCAAAACTGAACGTATATTAAAGTATAGTTTGCTATTTAATGATGTTAGAAATAGAGCAAAACAACGGCTTTCAGTGGGCCAGCGTTTGGGAGTTTTGCACTTTGCATTTGAAGAAGGCTGATGACATTTTATAATTTTTCATGTTTGTACATGACAAATAAGAGAGGTTTGGGTATGCTGTTTACAAGCAGTTCTCTGCAAGTAGTGTATTTGGGATGTGGATGATCTTGATTCTTAGTAAGTCAGAAGCCAAGTTGATAAGGTGTCACTATCATTTTGCGTTTTTAATGTTGGCCTTTGAAATACCAGATTCATCTTGATGTTCTATGTAAGAATTTTAGTTAGATAAATTCAGTTTTTGGAGTTGATAGAGAGTAAGACAGGACTTTGTTGAATTATCATTTCAAAGATGTTGGAATCTGAGTTCTATCTTAATATAATGGGTACATATTACACTATGAATTTATATTTAAAAAGTTACAGCAATCAAACCCACCACCACCTAGCCTTTGTTGCAGTACCATCCTTACCTGAGTCATGAACACATGCATCTGATTTCCACTAAAAGCATCTTGAGATAGTTATACAGTTTTTTGGTTTCTCAAAAATCTCAATTGCCTCTACCAATTTAAATCCCATTCTCCAATGGGCAGCATCTGTGGCTCAGTGAGTAGGGTGCTGGCCCCATATATCAGAGGTGGTGGGTTCAAACCCAGCCCAGGCCAAAAACTGCAAAAAAAAAAAAACAAAAACAAAACACTTTGTCAATATCTCTGATCAATTCCTAGCAATGGAATCTTGTCAATACCTTGTCATCTTGAAAATAAATATTAATATAAAAAAGAGACAGAGAGAAACCTTTAAAAAAAAAAAAAACCCATTCTCCAAACTCTGGAAGTTGACAAACTCTGATTGGGACTTACGTGGCTTGATATTTGAATTCTTAGTGATTGCAATGAAGTTACTCAACCTCTCTAAACTTCAGTTTTCTCTATTATATACTGTACCACCTCCCTCAGAGGATTGTTGTTTTAAGTAGTACTTTAGCACAGTCGCTTAGTAAATGAATGATAGATCTGCACTATTATTACTACATTTAAAAATAATCTTCTGGGCGGCGCCTGTGACTCAAAGGAGTAGGGCGCCGTTCCCATATGCTGGAGGTGGCGGGTTCATACCCTGCCCCGGCCAAAAACTGCAAAAATAAATAAATAAATAAAAATAATCTTCTGTTTACTTGTCCACTTTCCCACTTATAGTGTAAACTTCTGGAGTACTTTTTCTTTTTTTTTTCTTTTTTTAAGACAAAGTCTCACTTTGTTGCCCTCGGTAGAGTGCTGTGGCGTCACAGCTCATAGCAACCTCAAACTCCTAGGCTCAAGCGATTGTCTTGTCTCAGCCTCCCAAGCAGCCAGGACCACAGGTGCCCATCACACCTGGCCATTTTCTTCTTGCAGTTGTCATTGTTGTTCAGCTGGCCTGGGTGCCAGCCTTGCTGGGTCCAGCACCATAACCACTGTGCTACGGGTGCGGAGCCATGAGTCCTTGACTTTTTTCATACTTGTATCTCTAATACCTAGTGTAGAGTCTAATATATGGTTAAGATTTACTGTTTGCTGAATTGAATAAAACATAAATATCCAACCAAGGGGAAAACAAATACATCCAGCAGAGAACATGAGAAAGGGAACTAAAAGGGAAAAGGAAATGAAAAGGTGGTGGTATTAAAGGTAAGTTGTCTTTTCTGGCCCTTGGTTCTGCTCTGCTCTGGTTGATCTTCCTATGTGCCACATAGGCCAGCTGGGCCTATAACAGGGAGAACATTTCTTTAGTGTTTCTCTAATGGTCTCAACATCGATAAATCCAACTTTTGCAATAAATTATACCAAGTGCTAAGTTTTCATTATCTTTAGCCACCCTTTCTGTTGTGCTAGAGATAGGAGTCGGGCTCATCAGTGATGTGTAATGTAAAGTTACATTATATGGGGATTATATTTTGGGTATTTATTAAAATCCAGAGTCTATATTTCTATATTTGAAGATATCATTTTTCGGGGCAGCACCTGTAGCTCAAAGGAGTAGGACGCCGGCCCCATATGCCGGAGGTGGCGGGTTCAAACCCAGCCCCAGCCAAAAACTGCAAAAAAAAAAAATATATAACATTTTTTCTTATTTTATTTTCCAAGTCTTAAAAGATGTTATCTTTGGCTCGGCACCTGTGGCTCAATGGGCTAAGGCGCCAGCCACATACACCCGAGCTGGCAGGTTCGAATCCAGCCTGGGCCCGCCAAACAATGATGACAGCTGCAACCAAAAAATGACCGGGCATTGTGGCGGGTGCCTGTAGTCCCAGCTACTTGGGAGGGGAAGGCAAGAGACTCGCTTGAGCCCAGGAATTGGAGGTTGCTGTGAGCTGTGATGTCACTGCACTCTATCCAGGGTGACAACTGAGGCTCTGTCTCAAAAAAAAGAAAAAAAAATATGTAATCTTTGTTGCTTGAAAAATATATTTGTTGTATATCCCCTGAATCTCTACTGGTGAAAATCATGTATACCTCTGTTTTGTTGTCTTGTTTTTTGTTTTTTTTAACATAGGCTATCTTCACTAAGGAGAGCAGTAGGTATATGAAAATATGTTTGAATTCACATATTGCTGCATTTGTCAGCAAGGACCTAGACTCATTACTGTCATAAAGTTATGTGTATATATTACGCATATATATGTGTGTGTATGTATATATAAGGAGATATATATGTATAAAGTGTGTGTGTGTGTGTGTGTGTGTGTAGTTTTAAGTTTAAAAAGATTGAAGTAGAGGCTCGGCGCCTGTGGCTCAATGGGCTAAGGCGCCAGCCACATACACCTGAACTGGCGGGTTCAAATCCAGCCCGGGCCTGCCAAACAACAATGACAGCTGCAACCGAAAAATGGACAGGTGTTATGGCGGGCGCCTGTGGTCCCAGCTACTTGGGAGGCTGAGGCAGGAGACTTGCTCGAGCCCAGGAATTGGAGGTTGCTGTGAGCTGTGATGTCACAGCACTCTATCCAGGATGACAGCTTGAGGCTCTGTCTCAAAAAACAAAACAAAACCAAAAAAGATTGAATTAGAATTTCCATTCGCTTTCTCATTGCGGTGTACCTTTTTGGCAATGATGTTTTGATTATTTTAAAATATATTATTCTAAAGGAATTGGATCAAATGATGTTCAAGACTAGTGACTATGAAGTATTGCTTATGAAATATTTATATGAAGACCGTATGTCTTGATTTTACAGCTAGGACATTCTTCCAAAGTTTTTACTTTAAATATTAAAAGAATATCTTTGGCTGAGTGCAGGGGCTCATGCCCAGACTCCTTATAGCACTTTGGGAAACCATGACAGGAGGATTATTTGAGGCCCGGAGTTCAAGACCAGTCTGAGCAACATAGTGAGATCTCATCTCTAAAAAAAGAAGAAAGAAAAATTAGCTAGGCATTGTAGCATGTGCCTATTGTCCCAGCTACTGGGGAGGCTGAAGCAGGAGGATCATTTGAGCCTTGGAGTTTGAGGTTGCTATGAGCTAGGATGATCCCACTGTACTCTAATAGCCCAGGCAACAGAGTAATACCCTGTCTCAAATAATAATACTAATAATATCTTTAATTTGGGGATGCTTCTGCTCTATGGCTTAGCAAAGGCTACATCTCTTCTTCATTATTTATAGTTTTTTCTAGGCTACTAGGAGTTTTTTTCTATGTATACTATTTTTCACTTTAATATTGCATTTAGAAATCTTTAGAAATATATTTATTGAATATTCTACTTCTCTTGGTAAAATCATCCAATTTTTTGTGAGTCAAGCTAGAAATTATATTTTTAAGAAGGACTTTTGAAAATGGTAACATTTTATTTAAGTACTTGCTATTATTATTTGTGACATACTTCTTGCCTTTTTAGTGGATGATGCTGGTAAAATAGAACATGACGGTTCTTCTGGAATGACAATTGATGCAGAGTCAGAAATCGATCCTTGTAAAGTGGACGGCACTTGCCCTGAAGTCATCAAGGTATACATTTTTAAAGCTGACCCTGGAGAGGATGACTTAGGTAAGAGGAAACTATTAGTATATTACATATCTTCATCCAAATGCTGCAATCTGAATACTTTTGGGTTATTTAGTTTGAGAACATTTGAAATCTTTTCTGAAGATAACTTTTATATAAGAATTCTAATGCAGTAATAAAAAAGTATGTAAAAAGTATTTAATAAGAAACAGATGAGGCTCGGCGCCTGTGGCTCAATGGGCTAAGGCGCCAGCCACGTACACCTGAGCTGGCGGGTTCGAATCCAGCCCGGACCCGCCAAACAATAATGATGGCTGCAACCAAAAAATGGCCGGGCGTTGTGGCGGGCGCCTGTAGTCCCAGCTACTTGGGAGGCGGAGGCAAGAGACTCGCTTGAGCCCAGGAATTGGAGGTTGCTGTGAGCTGTGATGTCACGGCACTCTATCCAGGGTGACAGCTTGAGGCTCTGCCTCAAAAAAAAAAAAAGAAA
>CAUYON010023676.1:0-32503 GCA_963573935.1 Arctocebus calabarensis
ACCCCCATCTCCTATGCCTAGGTCAATTTCTTGTGAATTTCCTAGGCCTCAATCCCATGAAAGGACTGTATCCATTCATTGATACATTCATTCACCTTGCCCCTGGTGGAAGGGACTGTATTCATTTGTTTCCTGGCCAAGTAACCCATACACCTATATATACCCTGAGACTAAAGGCCTAAAGGAGGAGATGGAGAAAGACTGGGAGAGAAACGGAGAGAGCTTCTCTCTCCCCACTAGAATTTTCTCCCTCTAACAGATGCCTTAATGTTTTCTGTATTCTCTTCTTTCTTTTCTGTGAATAAATTCTGTCTTACAAAAATTTAAAAAAAAAACAAAAACAAAAATCATAGAGCAAACAAATGCAATCAATGTAAGCTGGTTCTTTGTACCCTCAATGAATCCCCAACAATAAAAAAAAAAATAAAATAAATTAAAAAAATAGAAAAAAAAAACAAAATATACTAAATGCAAAGAATACACCTGTTAAGTTTAGCCAAAAGCTGTCTCCTCACATATTTTAACTTTAGTTTAAAGATTTCTCCACACATAATGAATCATAACTTAACTGGAAGTTTAAGCAGATTATAACCTGCTCTTGTACCAATCACAGAGTTTTGACCAGAGTTTGCAGGCAGCCACATGTTCAAACCGTGTTCAAATAAGCAAATGTCAAGCTCTGAACAATCCAGCTGTTTCTGCACCTCACTTCAATTTTCTGTACGTCACTTTCCATTTCTATCAGAAGTATTATCCAACCGTGTGGCAGCTCAGAGTCACTCTGGACCTATTCTATTTCCAGAAGCTGCCAGTTTTGTGAATGATTTTTTGAAAAATTCTGTTAAGTTGAAATTGTCCAAAGTTTTCCTGTTAAAACAAATGATAACTTGGACTTAATTAAAAATAAGGACTTGTGGGCGGCACCTGTGGCTCAAAGGGCAGGGTGCCGGCCCCATACCCCGGAGGTGGCTTGCTCAAACCCAGCCCAAACTGCAAATAAATAAATAAATAAATAAATAAATAAATAAATAAGGACTTGTTCATTAGAAGACATCTTTAAAATGGTTAAAAATTAAGACATGAAATGAGAGAAAATATTTTCATTTCATATGTCCAATGAAGGATTCATATACATAATATATAATGTCTATCAGGAAATAAGAAAGAGATAAAAAGGCCCAACCCCAGCCAAAACCACATTAAAAAAAAAGAAAAGAAAATATGATGTGTGTGTGTGATATTGATATTACATAGTACATATTAGTATATACCTTATAGTACTAGTATACATTCTGTGGAGTACTGCTGAGCCATAAAAAAAATGAAATGATGTCATTCAAAGCAACTTAGATGTAGATGGAGACCATTATCCTAAATGAAGTATCTTAAAAATGGAAAAGCAAATACCACACATTCTTACTGATAAGTGGGAGCTAAATATTGAGTCAATGTGATCAATAAGAGATGTGAAGGACTTGGAAACTAAGAAGAGGAGTGGTTGAAAGTGGATGATGGATGAAAATTTACCTATTAGCTATAATGAACCTGGTCCTGGTGGTGGACACACTGAAAACCCTGACCTTGGCATCATGAGGGTATCCGTGTCACAAAAACATTTATATCCTCTTAATTTTGAAATTAAAAAGAAAACAAACCTAGGCCTATAAACTAAAGTTGACCTTTGCTTATCTAATTAGAGTTTGTTAACTATTTCACGAGCAGGTGCTAGTTTTAAAACCTATTTAGCAGGCTCGGCTCATGTAGCTCAGTGATTGGGGTGCCAGTCACATACACCAGGGCTGGCGGGTTCGAACCTGGCCCAGGCCTGCTAAACAACAATGACAAATGCAACAGCAAAAACCAAGACAGGTGTTGTGCTGGGTGCCTGTAGTCCCAGTTCTTGGGAGCCTGAGGCAAGAGAATCGCTTAATCCCAAGAGTTTGAGGTTGCTGTGAGCTGTAACAGTACTGGACAGAGGGCGACAAAGTGAGACTCAAAAAAAAAAAAAAACCTATTTAGCAGATGTAGAACACAGGATGTAGAATCAGTTGCCTACTACAGAACTTCCACCAGACGCTAAGATACCTAAAGTTTCTCCCTTCTCTTTCAACCACGTATTTACCTTACCTTGTGTATAGCATCTCTGAACACTAACTGAATTCTGTTGCCTTACTCTTTACTTTTCCTACCTCCTGTGCCACAGGCATCCCCCTCTTAGAAAATGTGTATTTATTGTACCTCATGTAATCTACTTCTGGACACATTCTCAGTCCCCTGGCTTATGTGCTCAAATTTGGCTCAGAATAAATCTAACTTGATTTCTGTAAAAGTTCTAGTTATTTCACTTTGTGCTGACAATCATAAAATGTGAAATTTATAAATTGTACTTCATAAAAATTTAAAACTTCTCTTCAAAAGACCTCATTATTAAAAAATAAAGGCAAGCCACAAAGTGGAAACAAAATGTATAAGACATGTATCTGTGGCCAGGATATATAAAGAAGCATTAGAAGACAAAATCCAAATTTAAAAATTTGGGGAAAAGATTTGACAAAAGAAAATAAGTCATTGAAAAGAAGCCCATGAAAAGTTGTTCCGCTTCATAGTCATTAGGGAAATGCAAACTAAATAAGACAGCAGTATAAACCTACTAGAATAACTAATATTTAATCACAGGTAGCAGAATTATACCCTGATAAAATCCATTTAGAAAACATTTGACAGTACGTACAAAACATATATATATATATATATATAATACACATATGTATGTATGTATGTATATACACACACATCCTGCATAACCCCTTGATTTTCATAATAGGAGATAAATACACACACACACACACACATACACACATGAATTTTCATATTACCACTATTTTAATTGTCAAAAACTTGAAATAAACTAAAAGTCCTAGAAGTTCACTACTAGCACTATGGATAAATAAATGTTGTTACATTCAGACGTGGAACATTACACAGCAATGAAAGAAGCTACAGAATACATTCAACAACACAAATAAATCTTGGAGATAGGATATTGAGTAAAATCCATACTAAAAAGAATGCAGAGGTATGATTGCATTTGTTCAAAGTTCTAAAAAGGCAAAAAAAAATATGTACAATGATAGAAGACGGAATGATGGTTAACTCTGGAAGTGGAGATAAATAGGACTCTTCTGGGGCGCTAATAATGCAATTTAACAATGTAAATATTATAATTTAATAATGTCTGGTTGGTGTCTACTTGGTCATGTTCAGTTTCTAAAAATGTCTTAATCTGCATACTTAATGATCTTTTCACTTTTTTCTTACATACTTCAATTAAAAGTTAATTTTAAAAGTTATTAATTAATCACAATGTAAGGGTATATGGCACACCTCCCTTGTGAAAGGTTCAACTACAACTTGGACGTTACCTGACAAATGCAAACAATGTAACCTAATTGTGTGTACCCTTATATTAATCTGAAATTTTAAATAAGTTATTACTTAACATAACCTAAAGTAGAAGCACATCACATCAGAGTACAGTGCTGAAAAAATGAAAGAGAACAATCTCAAAACTGGTATGAAACCCTGTTTAGCTGGCCCCCTGGTTAACAACTTTAATTTCAGCCCTGGCAGGACCCATACTCCTGCTCTTGTTATTATTAACCTTAGGTCCCTGCATTATAAATAGGCTATTCACATTCATCAAAGAACACATAGGTACAGTACAACTACTGGTCCTTAAAAGCCAGTACCAGTTCTTAGCTTTAGAAGAGATAAAATGAACCCCACAAAGGCAATACTAGTGTACCCACCTCATTCATCCTCTCCCTGCTGACTCACTCCGCTAACTACATACTTCTGCTTCTGTATTACTGCTTGCTTGCTAGCTTTTACTCTATATTCTGAGCCCAAGATTGAGTTCAGTTTAGTTCCATCTCAAGGTGGGAATGAAAGGAGCAAAGGTGATGCCATCTTGTAAAAATTAATGCCATCTTAGGAAATTGTTCTTGCAGTTTCAATTCCAAAGAGCTGAGTTTCACTTTCTCAGAAATCAGGTGTTCTCCCCTCAGCCTATCCTCAGGCCCTCAGCTTATCATCAGGCATCACCCTGCAGCCTACCAGAGACAAACACAAAGACTGGAGACAAACCCCGCCTGTTCCCAAAAGTCTATAAAAAGTTTCCTCTCCCCTAGAATGGGGCCTTTAGCTTGCTCTCATTGCACCGAGATACTGGAGGCCCAAGCTTGTGTGCTTGAATAAAGCTGCCCTCTTGCTCTTGCATCGGAAATTGGCTCCTTGGTTGTCTCTGGGAACTCAGAACTGGGCACAACACCATATTCTTTTCAGAACACAGCATGTGACTCCCACTAAAGTGTCTGTGTTTTTTTTCCTTTTTTTGCAGTTTTTGACTGGGGCTGGGTTTGAACCCACTACCTCCAGCATATGGGGCTAGTACCCTACTCCTTTGAGCCACAGGCGTTGCCAAGTGTCTGTGTTTTGTTGATGCTGCAACACGTGAAGCTCACTGACAGCAAGATAAGTTCACTCTAGTTGTAGAGTTTTGGAATATAGTTATAAATAGGTGCTCACTTTACTAAAATATTCAAGAATCTGTCACTGTTGATGAGGAACTATTGTCTTTCTACAGGCTTTGTCCATTCAGACTTTATATACCAACTAAACCTGGGAAGTATGGAATTGCAATGAATCTTTTGTGTAATTCTTCTACAAACTACTGTTTTGCAGCAGAGCTATATGCAGAGAAATCAGACGCCTTCCAAAAAAGACTATCATTTAGATCATCTGGAAGAAATATTAACATGGACAGCAATTTTACCTCTATTGTCCTGGCTTTCAATTTGTCTCAAGACAATATAAATAGAGTTGGTACTGATGCAGGACAAGGCAGCCCTATGACCTGCTGCCTTGGCCCTGGCGGTGCTGATGCTATGGTGGATGGAGGAACCAGCTTGCTGGAAGGGTCGGACACCTGGCGAGGAGACACTGGTGCATTGGTGTCTCCTCCTCGTGCTTTCTGGCTAGTCCATTTCATGGATGGCCCCTGCTGTCTCCTCCTCGGCACTTGTGACTGGCCAATATAATGTCAGTTTCCAGGGCCTGAGTCTTCATCTGACAGCTGACAGTAACTGACGAAGACCCACTCCCTAAGAAGTTCCAGCAAAACAACCCCCTGGGACTATATAAACCCCTGAGCAAAGAGCTCAAACACAGACCTCGGACCTCGGACCTCGGAGAGGGAGCAGGAGAGCTTGTTCCCCTCCTGGGTCCTCTCTGCCTGGAGATTAGGTTTTTCTTATAGTTGTAATTCTTGTTACCTATAAATAAATCCTGATTTACCACTACTCCTGTGGTCCACTGATTCCTCCTTCAAATTGCCAAGACCAAGAACCTGAAACTCTGGCATCAGTACTATTTGCAGTGACAAAAGGCATTTGTCTCTGGAACTCAGGCCAGCCTCGATGAAAAACCTCCATTGGGTACAATAAGATTTGCCTTCTACTTGTGACATGAGTAGGTTATATTCCAGACAGGAAAGATAGATGCAGTGCTTTCCACACAACATGATGATTTGAAGGTGACAGATAACAAGCCTGATGCAATCCACTTTTATATTGCTACTAAAGCAGGTGTTGATGCCCTTGATAAGTGTGTGAGAACGATTCCTGTCACTCAGGAACTCAGCATTGGCCCCTGGCAATTTTCTTAAACATCATTGATATGGCAACACGCAGTTCAAAAGAGGCCTCACAATGAAATTTAAAAACTCATCTTAGAAAAAGTGCTACAAACCTCACAGCTGAATATCACTGTGGTCACTTTTGAAGTACACCCCGTTGCGAAGCTATGCACTGATGCCAGAACCTAGTCCACCCTTCAAAGTAATTTTGGAACTCTTTTTCTGGAATGTCCAACAGAGCTGTTGTTGCATTATCCTTAATGTCCTGAATATCATCAAAATGTCTTCCTGTCAATATTTACTTTATCAAGTAAAGAAAAAGTCTTTGGTGGCCAGAATAGGTTAAGTAGGGAAGGTGTTTCAATACAATTATTTGTTTCTTGGCTGAAAGCTTCCTTCACAGACAGGGCCATGTGAGCTGGCATATTGCTGTGATGCAAGAACCCATTTTTGCACATACCTTTTTCATGCCAAGATTTTCAGTTAAGATTTTCCTGTTTATCTGTTGATATTTACTTGGTCTTCTCTGCTTCCCCAGTCTGCCAATGATTTTGACATACAACTCAATGAATTTTTTACAGTGTTTTTGTCAGTTCTGACAAAAGTAAGTTTGTTTTTGCTGTAAATTTGTCAGCAAGTTTGTGAACTTAATTGTCAGACCCTGTAGATGATCTTGGGGAAAACAAATAGCCACTGGTTGCAACTTCATTGGAAGAAACAATCAGGTAGAAAATACTTTTTGAAACATTTGACACTACAGCTCTGTGAAGAAAACATGAGGTGTGTCCAGAATGTACATGGTCTCCATAAAAAACTTACAATAACAATGAGTTTGTGGAAACAAGTGCAGTCAGGACAAGATGTGGTGACAAGAATGGTTCAGATCAAGCCAAAAGGAAGGGTTTTGAGATAAGCAGTGAAAAGCTGCTCTTCAAAAAATGTTGCTGCTACCTTTGTACCTGTGGGAGAAACCAGAAATACATGAAGGCATGCAGTGAGCACAGCAAATACATCTGTCCAGCCACACGTCAAAAGATAATGCAGAGAATGTGATTACAGTGTTGCTAGTTGCTCCTACAGTGATATGCAAAATGCACACATTTTATGCTAAATTACAGTACTAGTTATTCTGGGCTTATTGACTGACTCCAAATAGTTGTTCATTGGGTACTTACTTGGCATTGGTGTGTGACTGTTCTGAGGCTACTTGCAGCTGAGCACAGTGGTTAATGCTTATAATCCCAGCTCTTCAAGAGTGAGAAAGGAGGATCACTTAAAGTAGGGACTTTGCAACTTGCTTGGGCTATATACCATGACCCTATCTCTATAAAATATAAGAAAAATTAATCCATTATACTATGTAGCTGTAGTCTCAGCTACTTGAGAGAGTGAAGCAGGAGGATCACTTGAGCTGAGGAGTTCGAGGCTGCAGTAAGCTATGATCACACCACTGCATTCCAACCTGGGTGACAGAGTAAAATCCTGTCTCTAAAACTAACTAACTAAATAAATATTTCACAAGGCCACTTGAAGGCTAGCTTTCATAGATAACCAATGACCACAGATGATAATACATATTTTCAATGAGATAAATGCCAGCTGAAACATATAGGTCCAGCCATTTGCTCAAATTCGTGTTTTGCCCACTGATAGATGAAAATCATAAAATTATCTCTATGAAAGAAAATTCAAACCTTAAGCTTCAACTCAAGTGCCCCTCTTTTCACAAAGCATTAACTGTTCTTTCTAATCATGCATTCTTTTGTGGTTCATTTGGCCATTTTTATACCACTTGTCATAAACATGGTACTGTAGTCATTTGTGGATTTTTTCTTATCTGACCTCACGCCATCTTTAGCTCTCATTCTCATTTGAGAATAATGATTATGCTTCCTTACATCTTTCACAGTGCTTCAAAGTACTGGTCCTTAAGTACAGCCTTTTGATTGAATCCAAATTTTACAGAACAAATACTTCTATCCATCTTTTATATTTTTATTTAATTTTTAAAATAAATATACTTAAGATACCAAAGAACAAAATAAGTTTCAGAAAAATAATTCTCCCAGGTTTGACAACACAATCAGACCATTGGTACGCCATACAGGCTAAACTGATGGCTGCTATAGTCATGATTTAGTTCTAACTTCCCCTGCCTGATTGGTACCACTACCACAAGACTGGTTGATAAGAGGTCACAGGGCTCAATTATATCAATCTGTCATCAGCTTTTGACAACAGCACTGTGTTTCTCTTTGAAATGGAATTTGTGAATAATTGAACAGCTTAACAGTATTTTTTAGTTCTGTCTGCTTAACAGTCTCATGTCAAAGAAGACCGGGGGAATGCTGATGGTACAAAACAATAGCAAAATTAAAGAAATTCAGTGCTTATTGGCATTATAACACTCACAAGGGCCACAAATATTTTAAATTAAAGGGAGAGGCATTGGAGATTATATTGCAAAAAAGTAAAAAATAAAAAGCAAAAGCAAAGGCAATTCTTTCAGGCAGCAGCAAGACCTTTAAGTAATACCACTGAAGCATCTTATAAAGTGTCTTTTATACTGGGGGCAAGGGGATGGAAACCAGTCAGTGATGTAGAAATTGTGAAAGAATTCATTGTAGTAATTTTAGGATCCTGGTAACATTTCAAAGTACAAACAACTCCCTCTTTCAGGGAAAACCAAAACTTATCAGAAGCATGAAGTAACCTTTAACTTGACAAAATAACCTCATGCAATGCTTCAAAAGGAAATATATATTGTTGAATCACTTTAGATGAATCAAGGTTTGCACATGATTCAGGTCATAACGGATTATTTTTGTTGCTACAAAGAGCTATTCACTTGAGGCACTCTTGAGAATGGAACATAGTGAATAGACATCTTCAACAATTTTCAGACAGAATAAATGTCGTGAAGTTAGATTGAATTTGATAAATTTAGTGGATGTATGTACAGATGATGCTCTTTCCATGATAGGAAGGCATGAAGGATTTATTGCACAACAGATCCAGATGTTCTCAGCTCTTTTCCTTGTATCTTGCATCAACAAAATCTCTGTGCTAAATCTGCTATTTTAAGTGATACTGTGCAACAAGTTATAAGTATTGTTAACTATATTCATGCAAATGCAACACAGTATTGTCAGTTTTGTGACATCCTAAAGTGGAACCATAGTTTATTCAATGTGGATTTGCTGTATCATTCTAAAGTGTGTTGGCTATCACAGGAACAGGTATTAGCCAACATTTTATCTCTGTAAGAACAGATAGTTAAATTTTACAAAGAACAGAATTAGCAATGTAAAGTATTGAAATATTATTTCTATATGAATGCAGCATTTCTGTGTAATATCATGTCAAATCAAAATAACTTGAATAAGTCTTGGTAAGGTAAAATTTAGTATATATATAATATGTGGCGAAAATCCAAGCATTTCAAAAAAAGCTTTCCAAAACACTTTTTCAAAAGAAAATTTTACATGAACATTTTCCCCAATTAGCAAAAGTCATTGAGGAGCAGGATGATATATATGAATAATCTGGGGAGTCCACAGCTGTTATAGACCTATTAATTGGAGAATACAACGAAAAGTTCACTGACTTTGAGAATCAAGACATCACACTCAAGTCAGCATTTCAGCCTCACCTCCTTGATATCAACTAAGGCACCAAAAGAACTACAGATGTAATTGATTGAGCTCACAGTAGATGACATTTTAAAGTCATTACTTGATGTTTAAAAAGATCCGATCAAAACATGGAAAAATGCAACAGAACACCCACACCTTTGGCAACATGCCTGAAAAATGCTTTCTTGTTTTTCAATCATTTATTGCTTTGAAGCTACATTTTCCTACCTAACCCAAATCAAGATGCCTTAAGTTCACAAATGACTAACACTCACTTAGAGGAACACCTGAAACTGCAGATGCTCATACTGCTACCAAATAGTCAATTGAGCAGCACCTGAAGCTCAGCTGCTAGGGAGCCCGCCACATACTCTGGGGCTGGTGGGTTCAAACCTGGCCCAGGCTTGCCAAACAATGACAGCTACAACAACAACAACAAAATAACTGGGCATTATGGCGGTCACCTATAGTCCCAGCTAATTGGGAGGCTGAGGCAAGAGAATCACTTAAACCCAAGAGTGTGAGGTTGCTGTGAGCTGTGATGCCACCACACTCTACTGAGGGCAACATAGACTCTGTCTCAAAACAAACAAACATAAAACAAATATTCAAATACTTTCCAATAAAAAAGACACAACAGAGTCATTAAAAGATTAGTTAAATTTAGAACTAACAAATAGTTTTCATTAAGTCCATAGTAGTTAGATTTTTACAAAACAGTGTACATTTTTAAGTGTATCTATTTCTTGAAGTCTCTTGAATGTAGCCTTATTTGATTACAGCTAAATTAATATGGACTTCAAACAGAGATTCCTCAATCCTATACTAGCCACTCAATAAATGTTTCTTGCTTAAATAGATAAGTGAATAAATAAATATTCTGGTCTAACAAAATAAAACAAGATAAAGGATAAAAATCAGTCCCACTAGTAACATTCTTTTAAAAATTATTAGACTACCCTCACATTGACCTGAAAAAAAAAGAAAAAAGAAAAAGCAAGGATGGAGCCATAGAAGTTGGTCCAGTGGGTCTCTGATCCCATCTGTGGTTATTTCCTCAGTTCTAGATCCATAATTAGTACAGGCATCAGGCATACTTTGGAAATATTGTGGATGGGTTCCATTCCACCACAATAAAGCAAATATTGTAATAAAGTGAGTTGTGCAAACATATAAAAATGATTAGACTATAAACAGAAATCATACCTCTATTATGTCTTTAAAGTGTTCTTTCTTTTTGAAACTATGAAACTATAAAGACAATGTATAAAATCGGCTAAGATTTCATACAGCTGGGTGATGGATAGAGAGTTTTAATAATCTGCTATCCTATTTCCTTGTATATTTGAAGTACATAGGGCATCCCAAAAATAACCCCAAAGTGATTTTCCCTCAACGTAGGAAAGATGGGAAATTGTAGCTAAATGTACCCTTATTTACAAAATATACATCATGAAATTTTACAAAATATTTAGAGAATGTCCTCTACATTTTGGCCACCTCTTTGTAATTTCCCATATGTTTTGTGACTTTAAGGGTGACTTCAGGATACCCTGCATTATACTTTAACAATTTCTGGGATGCAAGACATTGCTAATATTTCAGTATATGCAGAATAGCATATCACTTAGTAATTATCTCTTGATATATACCTTAATAACTATTATTTTCAATTATTAAGATTTAATGTTTATTTTTTAAATCACATTAATTTTGAAATTCTATACATGAATTCATCTGCACATATATAAACTATAAAACAACGTGTGACAAAATCAGTGGTGGAAGAGCGGAACATTTGTGTGAGGGAGGATTATTCCCAGTTCATGACAAGCCTCCATCACCACTTTGTCAGCAGCAGTGTACACCACGCCCCTCCTTTTAGCTCTGTCTGCATTATCCCTGAAAGGAAAGAAGGCATCAGGGCTGATAGAAACCTCACTTAGTTTGTCTCTCCATTCCTTCTTCTCTGTCTCAGTTAGTAATTCAGGGACCTCCCCCAACAATGCCTTCCACTGTATCAAATCTTCACCCTCGCCAATGCTTCTAGTCACATATTGGTCGAAGGCATTGGAGACGTCTGGTCTCTTCACACTTGGTTTAAACTTCATTGAAAGAACCTGTGGGTGTTGCCTCAGCCACCAATAGTTTGCCTTGTCCCTGCGAGGCGTGTGCAGTGCATCCGAGACTGCTGTCCTGCTCTGATCCCAATAACCTGACGTTCTTGGCATAGCACACAGAATTTGACTGAGTGTACTTGACAGCAATGGTGGCCACCATGAGGTCCCTGATGGCAGACTCCGACAGATGTTTATTCTTGCTAAATAACGACTAACACAGACCAAAAAGTGTTGAAATTTCATTTTCATTTGGTTTATAAGACTGGTCTAGCTAAAGAACACAGTAGTTTCACTTTTCTTTTCAGAAAGTGTTTTCAAGGCTTCTTCTTCATATCCCAGAGCAATAATACCATCAGATACTTCTCTGGATATAATTTTTGCAGTCGGTACATCACAAACGTCAGATAATGCAACAAAATCACCCAATGAAGACATCCTACAGCCCCTCTTGCTTGTGCATATACGGTTGATACAGGAGTGAGGGTGTTGCAGAGATCACAGGCCATGCAGACTTTAGCCTCATCTGTACTGAGTGGAATTCCAACAGCAGCATCTGCTGGGCTGACATGTTTCAAAGAGGCAACGGCTGGAATTCCTAATACCTCTTTGAGCTCCCTTACCAGCTGCCAGGC
Organism: Arctocebus calabarensis; assembly: GCA_963573935.1. NCBI lineage: Eukaryota > Metazoa > Chordata > Mammalia > Primates > Lorisidae > Arctocebus > Arctocebus calabarensis. The sequence continues at coordinate 12,083 of CAUYON010023676.1, forward strand.
ATTCAAAGCATCACATAAGTTTATAAATCCAGGGCTTCTATTTAGAACTGTGATGGGAGGCTTGGGCTTCATCGTATACAGCTGGGCAGTTTGATAAGGTTCATTCCATACTCAAGGGCATCTGAGATGTTCCTTACTGTGCCTGGAATAATCAGAAATTGCTTCATCACATTATGCCCTATGAGCGAATGCCTTCAAGGCTAACTGGCGGCTAGTCTTCAAGAAGGCATCCTCACTCTCCAAGCTCTGCATCTCCCTGGACACTGCTGCCTAGTTATGTGGGTCACACAGTTACATCTGCAGAATCCTCTGTCTTTACGAAGGGATGCAGATTACAAGCAACAACTTTTACAAGATTGAAATCAGCATTATCTTCTGGGGTCTTAGAGCCAGGATCCCTCCACGGACTGCAGGGTGCGAAGTTGACACATGACCCACCCGCCCCCCCGCCCCCAGCATTTCAAGAAATCCCATCAGCTCAGGGACATCTCTAATGGCTAGCCCAGCTTCCCTGAGGGCCTTTGCAGTCCCTCCAGAAGCAATTAGATTCAAAGCAAGAGAAGTTAGGGTTCCTGCAAATTCCACAAGGTGGGTTTTGTCAGAGACGCTAAATAGGGCTAACTGGCCTGGAGCCAAGGTTACAGCAGCAGAGTCTGGGACAAGCAGCTGGTGGCTGGGGAACACCATGCCAGGAATCCTTAATAACTATTTAAAAAAACAAACAATGCAGCAATATGCTGCTAATATAGAGGTAATTCATGATATGAGCTACAAAGAACAGATTTAGGAACCACATAACAAAATCTCTAAACCATATAAAACAGGATTTAGAGATAAAATAAAATGCAAGTTTCTGTGGTCAAAAACATACTTTCTTAACGCATTATTCTAGTATATTTAGCTCCTTAGCTATCTAAGATTTAAAGGATCAAATGCAAAAAAAATAGACTTGTAAGAAAATCTCAAAAATTAAAAATATAGAGCTATCTGGGAACATTTGGTTGACTATATCATTTAGGAAGCTTCACTGTACAAAGGGCAATACGGGGTGAAAATAATGGTGATACTCTGTCCTAATGATAGGAGATCATCAATTCAATACAGTCATTAAGAACTCAGAAAAGCAAGGATGACATATTAGAAGGAATTGTACTACTTGTATAATAATGCATTTTATTTTTAAGTTCAAAAAAAAATTAGGTTCCATTTACTTCAAATACTTTATTTATGTTTTGGTTATTTGACTGAGGTGAATTCAACTAACAGAAACATTTTTTGAACCCTTACTGCTTACTGCATATATATGTTCATTTTATGTATAATTTTTTGGCATGCCAAAATTTTTTTATAAGGTGCAGGCAAGATAGGAAATTTTAATAAAAATCTTAAAAGATACGAAATGGAAAAAAGCTTTAATAAAGGTTTTTTGTGAAATCATCTTAACAAAGTGCATTACTCAAATATATAAGTCGATTGAGATATGAAATGAAAATCTCATTTAATGGATTTGGAGGAAATGAAAAAGACTGAGGAGCTACGCAGAGCCTGTTCTTCAAAGTGGTAAGGGTTATAGCAAGTCTTCAACAAGAATAGCAATCTATTCAAAAGCAATATAATGCCTCTGCCCAGAAGGACCTGAAACCAAGACATCAATATTATTACCATAATATGCAGCTTGAGAATCATCTTTTAATCATAGTTTGGCAAGAGGTACTTTCTCCTCTTTTAAAAAGGAACAATAAAATGTGTATTTCAAAATAGGAGCTACAATAGCAAGGAGAGAAAAGATGATTTAAAAAGCCAAAAAATTATACATAAAATGAACACATATATTCTTAAAGCTTTAAGGGTTTTTGAGCTTCACGTAGTCCAATTTATTTTACCGTTGAGAAAATGAGACCCACTAATGATTATTCAGGTTCAGAAAAACATTTGAATCTGAAATCTTCTGACTACAAGTCTACGTTGACAAGGATGCTTTTCAAAACTTAAAATACATCAAATAAATTAAATAAAAACATGTGTTCCTGCTTCAATGATATGATATTTACCTAATGATATAACATTATAGTTTCCTAGATGTTTGTGAAAAAAAATTCAAATAACATGTACCATCAGTTTGATGTAGTCAAGTTTAATAAAAAATCATTAGATTTCCTAATTTAGAACCATGTCTACAGACCAAATGAGAATCCCAGCAAGCAAAGCAATGTAGTACAACAGAAAGAATTTACTTCTAAATGTTTCATTATATTTCCAACACACTAGAGAATATTCCTAAAACCACAGAGCCCCAGATGCCCACATTAAATCAAAGAGTTAGCTGAAATCTGCATATATTTTATTGACAACCAAAGATAAGATAAAAGTATATCTGAACTATCCCTCCACTCTAGAAATATCAAGAAACATTTTTAAAAATTATTTGTATTATAATATGCTAAAGTAACTCCAGACAAATTCATTATACTTCAATAGGTCTTAAAACATAATAAAATTTATATAAGCATTTAACAGTAAAGCTATAATCTATATTTAAATATTAAAAGTACTATCATAAATATGATTAATTTAAATCCAGAAATGAGCCTTGAAGATAATTGAATTCACATTTCAAATACATGCTTATTTTTTACAGAGAAATAAGACTTCGGACGTCATTTAAAAAAATTGGATCTGGAGGTTTTGCATTTAGTCTAAAACTAGATCTAAATTATGTCATATGTAATAACATATGTCATTAAATTGTCATAAACTTCAGCAACTTAAATCTCTATAAATCTTATTTCTTTGTTTCTTCTGCCAAGAAGTAATATTTTCAGAATAATTTTTAAGCTCAAATAAAATCCGTATATAAAAGTTTCAACAATTTTCTTGTTATAATACATTTAAATTCCTGTTTTTTTTTAGTATAAATTACTACCTATTGTCATCTTTTCTATAAAGAGAAGAGTTAGCTTTGCGCCTTTGGCTCAACAGGTTAAGGTCCAGCCATGTATACCTGAGTTGGCAGGTTCAAATCCAGCTCGGGCCCGCCAAACAACAATGATGACTGCAACCAAAAAATAGCCGGGTGTTGTGGCAGACGCCTGTAGTCCCAGCTACTGGGGAGGCAGAGGCAAGAGACTCGTTTGAGCCCAGGAATTGGAGGTTGCTGTTAGCTGTGATGCCACGGAACTCTATCCAGGGTGACAGCTTGAGGCTCTGTCTCAAAAAAAAAGAGAAGAGTTGTAATTAATGTAGCTTTTAAAACTCTTTTAGTAAAACAGCCTGGTTTGGCATATATAGGGAAAAGAATCATAAATTATTGCATTACCATATTTCTGAAAAAACTATTGCCATATGTTTTCATAAAAAAAATTCAGTAATTATAATTGCAGACACAAAAAGAAAAAAATAGTTTGAAATATAGCAGAATATTTGAAGTAAATGTAACTTTAATCTAAAAGGATCTGATTCGTGCTTTATTTATCAAATCTTGCATTTATTTAAGCACCACATATTTGGCAGTTAAACACCCAATGGCTGGGCTTTTTGTCTGGCTCTATGAAGATTTAGACATGAATCAACTGTAAGTCTTGTACATTGCTGGGGCAAATAGAAATAGGACAGCAACTTGGGAAGACTATTTGCAAGTATTCACCAAAACTAAACACATGTCTGCCTTATGACCCAGCAATTCTACTCCGAAGTATATTTCCAAGAGAATGAGAGCACAGATTCCCCAAAATGCAAGTGAAAAAAATGTATTCATAGAAACCATATTCACAGCCCCTTAAAACTAGAAATATCGTAAATGTTCATCAGAAGAATAAGCAATTGAAGCACCGCTATGGAATACTACTCTGTAATCAAAGAAGACAGAAATATTGGTACGTGTAAAAATGTGGACAAATCTCACAGATACTATGTTGAACAAAAAGAACCAGTGATTCCATTTATAGGAAGTTAAAAAAAACTCTCTTCAGTGATTGAAGTCAAAATTATTATCACAAGTGGGATAGTGAAGTATAAGAAAACCAAGGCATGTGGTATCACTAGTATTGGTATTGGGGCAGCAGACAGAAGCAGGAAGGGTCTTGAAGAGGTTGTTAATGAAGGATGGAAAAACTAAAGAAAACTCTACCAGAAACTGGAGAAAAGGTGATTTAACTTATGTACTGGCAGAGCAATCAGCAAAACTCTGGCCTAAAATAATAGGGGCTGTAGAAAATAGCTTAGTAGGGGTGGGAACGGATTCACTGGGAAGGGTTGTTAAATAAATGTTCTAAATTTTTATAGAGATACAGTCACTTTGGTGTTCTGTTACAGATAAATAATAACTCAATTTAAAAAGTGTATTAGAGAATACATTTAAAAGCGTTAAAAAATCATTTTCTAATACATAGTACTGGTATGTACTATGGTTCAAAAGTTGTGAAAAAACAAATCAATTACAGTCTTTACCATATGTTACAGTTTTTAATTAGCACAAGGTCCATAACCACTCTCGTTTACAAAAATTATGCTGGGAATTTTCATTTTTCTCAGTGCTGTGCCATCCACCTCCTTGAATTATATATCTTCTATTGCTTTTAATATTGGAATGCTAAAAGAAAGTTTCTGAGTGTCTCTGCAATAACATACATTTTTCATATTAATAAAAACAATTATAACTTAGACAAACTTTCTTCTTGTTAAAATTGAGCTATTTATGTAGACATGCCAAATTTCTACATAGGATGAAAGTGTCTGATGCAGTTGAAGACATTTTTAAAAGCCTCCAAAGGTCAGAGTATAGTGACTACCTACTTTAAGCAGGAAAGTTAAGACAATTGGAAAACATCACATGAGACTTCAAAGTATATATTTTGATACAAATTTGTGTGAGCACTATTTTTTGTGTAGAAAGATGGTACAATTGCCCTACTGTAAGACCCATAAACTTGAATGGTTTCTTATTTTTCTGTGGTCATTCTAAAACACTATATACATCTCAGATAAGGCTAATAGCAGTGGTCTCCAGAGGCACTTTAGCATTCCTGAATAGAATTTACACCTGTTATAGGCAGAATTGTTTCCCTGCACTGCAAATCCATATGTTGGTGTCCCAACAACCAGTACTCAGAATTTGTATTTGTAAGTAGGGTTTTTAAAGAAGTAATTAAGATTTAAAAAAAAAAAAAAAGGCCATAAACATAACCCTAATCTCATATGACTGCTATCTTCTTAAGGAAGGAAAATTAGGACTTGGACTTGATGTGTACAGAGGGAAGACAGAAGAATGGCTACCTGGAAGCCAAGCGGAGAGGCCTCAGAAGAAACCAAGCCCACCAACACCTGGACTTCAGACTGCCAACCACCTAAACTGTGAGAATATAAGGATCTGTTGTTTAAGCTACTCATTCTGTGGTACTTTGTTATGGAAAATATAATAAACTAATACAACACCTCATTTAAAAAGAATACATTTGAAAGCAAATCACTATCTCCTATTTTTTTAATGTAACTCTATCTTAAGAAGACAGGTACCAGAATAGAGTTGTGGGGAAGAGTCTGTAAAAAAGAGGGATCCAGTCCAGGCATTAGAAAGTTTTATTAAAAGAGAGGAAAAGAAAGCCCAGAGGAGTCTGACCTGGCATCAGCTCGCTCTCACAGTTTCCAGAGGATGCAAGTGAGAGGTATCATCATTTTTCTGCAGAGTGAATGAGGCTGTGCCAGGGACTGATCTTAGAATTCTTGCTTTCTGCATGAGTCTCAATCTTGCAGCAGGGCCTTATCAGGCCGGGTTCAGCCAGGACCAGGGTAGGAGATTGTTTTGATGTTTCCCAGGAACACTGGCCTTAAAGCATTCAGGGAGTGTGGGGAAGAGGTTGCTATTTGGTCTCCACTATGTCATTTGGTCTCCACTTTATATCACTAGCTCTCCTTTCAGGATAGATATACTCTTGCAGGGTTGTAAGGATTTACAGGGGTTGCTGTGATCATATGACTTGGTTTCTGGCCTTTTCTTTCATACTAGCTGTCTCCCCAAATTGTGATGACTCCTTCCCCACAATTATACGTTGTGTAACTTGGTATGATCCATCTCAAAGTGATTGGAACGTGAGCTAGCACGACTTTCGACAGTGCAGTTTCAGGAGCAAGGTCCCTGAGATGTCCTCTTCCTATTGGCACACTTGTAATTTCACTCACTTATCAAGCATTTCATTTACTTTCATGTGCCTTTCCGAGGCTTTGTGTTTTTTTATGGGGTTGTTTTTGTTTTCTTTCATCAGAAGCTTAGTACATACTCTCAAGTCTATGTTCCAATCTAATAATGACAAATGATGACATATATTTTAGAGTATTGATAGAATTTAGAAACTGTGGCCTGGTGCCTCTAGTTCAGCAGCTAGGGCGCCAGCCACATATATTGGAGCTGGCACATTCGAACCCAGCCTGGGCCTGCCAAACAACGACAACTACAACCAAACACTAGGCAGGTGCTGTGGTGGGTGCCTGTAGTTCCAGCTACTTGGGAGGCTGAGGCAAGAGCATCGCTTAAGCCCAAGAGTTTGAGGTTGCTGTGAGCTGTAATGCCACAGCACTCTACCTAGGGCAACATAGGTAGTCTTATCTCAAAAGCAAAAAAAAAGGGGGGTGAGATTTAGAAACTATGTGAGGCAAGACAGTGGAAAACGAGGAACATTGGACCTAGAAATCAAATTAACTTAGTAGTCTTCCCTGAGGCTACCCAGTTGCCGGAAGTTAGACAATCTCTTTGAAGGCAGTAATTCTTCCTCTATACCATGGATTCACCAGCCTGAACTCAATTAGAAAAACCTAGAGAGCTTTTTAAACAAACAAGTGGTTGGGATCGACTTTCATACTTGCTTTTCAAACTTGCCTGGGCATTAGAATTATCTGTCAATCTTAAAAAATAAATCTGTCTAGACCCCCTTATCTAGAGATTCTGATTTAATTGGTTTAATTGGTCTAAAATGTGGCTGTGCTATTGAGATGTTTAAAAGATCCCCCTCTTCAGGAATGACATCCACTGCTCTGGTAGTATATGATTTAATTGGTCTAGGGAAGAGACTGGGCATTGGTATTTTTTAAATTCCCCAAGTGATTGTAATACACATTAATTCACCACTATGCCCATGCACAACCGTATGTTATAAAGCTAAAATAATGCTCATCCCAGCTCCAGCACTTTGCAATTGTTTGACTTTTTGTGAAATACTTGTTACCTCTAAGGCCTTTCAAATTATACTTTTAAATATATATATTTAAACAAGTTCACTTACTCAAAGGCACATTAACCAATTAGTAAGTGTGAACTTTTAGTTCTGTGAGTCAAACACCTTTCAAGTGGCTCTGAGGGTGTCTGAATGTACCAAGGGCAAGAGAGGAGAGGCTATGAATGAAATTGGTTGCCATCCAGCCCCACCTGTATGATGAAGCAATTATTTCAGGATGGAGTACATGCAGAAAGATGAAGGCACAAAACATGATTGCTTCTATGATAGTAATTTAGTTTCCAAAGGTAAAGATTTGAACTAGCATCTCCCATTAGTCTAACAACAATTACATAGTTTTTTTCCTTGAATTCATTCCTTTCAGGCTTTTCTTATACTTGAAGTTTTCTAAAGGGTATTTGAGTGATCTAACATTAAGCACCCACACACTCTATTTACCACTATTATTAGCACAGTGGATAATCTTTACAACTTAGTGAAGCTATTACTGATTTTCCTTAAAAGAGCTTCTAAATCAGGTGCCATTTCTTCTGATTTATATCACAGACAGAATTATTTTTAAGTGAACTTTAGCTTTTTCTCCTACCTTAAGATTAAAAATGACTACAAGTAGTGATATGATAGAAGTGCATCCTGAACTCTGCAGTTTTATATTTCAGTTTATATAAATTCAGAAAGATTTGAAAATATAATGTGCAAGGTAATATGTAATAGCCAGATAGTCCTACTTTTAGGTGTCCGAAAGAGCTACATAATTGTCCTAAGGTCATTAGAGGGAGGAGGGGGAGGGGGCTGGTTTACAACCATGGTGAGAAAATTTGTTAGAGTTTGATTGAATGGAAATTATGTAAAAGTCCATATATAACCTCTATAAATGAGAATTCAGTTTTAGTCTCATAAATGAGGAAATATTGATTTTTTAATTTACCAATGTATTAGATAGATATCAGCAACTTTAAGCTAAACTGCAAAAGATTGGAATCCCTTCCTATTTTTTCCAACCATGCAGACCTGACAATTAAAACAATACCAACTCATCCATAAAGGAAGAGTCAGTTCTAAGCTCTATTACTATCTTTTCATTTGGAAATGTCACGACTTCGCTGATGGCTTCTTTCACATGTATTAATACTAGTTGCTTTAGATTATACCCTCAATGGGAAGATATTTCACTACAGTCATCTCTTAGAAAATATTCTACAATCTTCCTGGGCCAGTATAAGCATCTGAAGGAAAAGATCAGAAGAAATTAAAACAGCCTGTTCTCACCTTCTTCAAATAATCAAGTCCCTGGGGTTTCTTGGCATGTCTAAACATATTGAACGAAAGAAAGTTACTGGGAAACATTTTCTTTTATGATTAAAACAGACATAAATTAGGCAGATGAAGAAAAACGAGAAAAAAATTTAAATAAAATACCATGTCATCTTTACACATTTCCACTCACTCTATGGTTAATATATTTAAATGCCTTTTTAAAAATTTTAATTAAAAATATTTTAATGTGCATGAATATTTTACTAAATGGGGTATATTATCCAGATCTGCATACCAAATTTCAAATATATAAATTAATAGAAACATTAAAAAATAGTTTTATTAAGCCTGGGGGGATCATATAATATTATAGGATCTCAAGGTGGAAGAGAATGAATCCAATTTTATATGTTATAAATCTTAAAAATAAATATGGGACTCAGTACAGATCCCTTCAATATGTAGTTGATGGTGCCAAGGTCACTTACTTAAGGTCATACAGCAACATCAATATAAACCGCATCTGGGTATTTAACATTTGGAAGTTAGTTACTCCTTGACTTAACCTTTTAGAGTGTGGCAGAAATTCTATAGACCATTTTCAAGAGTATGATTAATTTGCGATCATTTGTATATATATGATAACTTGCTTTTTTTCAGTGACCATCACAAGCCAAATTAATTCCTTAGAGCACCCTCTTCACACTCCAAGTCTGTGTGTGATTCCTCATGCCTTCCTGTCCCACCTACAGAACCCCAGTGCTGTGGTAATTTTTTCTAAAACATTTATTATGTCATTACTGTAGGGGGAGGCAATTGGGGAGAAAACAGGTTTGTAAAAAATTAAGTCAACTCTCTTTATCACCAAAATGTTTCTCATCTCTATGCACATGTTGCTGTTCTCTTTAATTTGCATCCTTGCCCAACAAGTTATTCATTATTTTTTGAGTATGTGTTATGCATATTAATCTCTCTGCCTAAAATGACTTTCTCAATATCTTTGTCTAGGAAATTTATTCTTCAAGACATAGTTTAAGTATCTTAATCTCCCTCGTTTCATTCTCCGAGGGCATAAAATTTCCATTCTCACTCTGTTTTCTCACAACACTTTTTACACATCTCTAATAACCCTTATCCTATGGTATAATAGTACGTTGCTTCTTAATCTGAAGTAATGAGGGAATTATATTTCAGTGTATGATCACCTTGCCCTAACTTCACCTAACCACATGCCACAAAGAGTATTATCCTCCAAGGCCTTCTTACTACCATGACTTAGTTTAGTGCCTGTTATATATTAGCTATTTGCTCAATGCCAAGGTAAGTTTGTATTTTTATTTTGACACTAGTAAAGCAACAATTAATTGGTAGAACTTCCACATTTTTATTAAACTAGTTTTCATTAAATGTTATAATTCTAAAGATTTTAGTGGTTCTTTTTATCAAATTTTCATATTTGACATAAAGAGGACAAGAAAAGTACAGTTAATTCAACATATATATATTTTTTGAGCCAGATTCTCGCTTTGTCACCCTCTGTAGAGTACTGTGGTGTCACAGCAATCTCAAACTCTTGGGCTTAAGCAATTCTTTTGCCTCAGCCTTCCAAGTAGCTGGACTACAGGCGCCTGCCACAACTCCTACCTATTTTTTTCAGAAGCGAGGTCTTGTTCTGGCTCAAGCTGGTCTGGAGCCTGTGAGCTCAGGCAATCCACCTGCCTTGGCCTCCCAGAGTGCTATAAATTCAACAAATATTTATGGCATGTAAACTATCTGTCAATTCCTAGTCTGTGTGCTAGAGATAAATGATTTGGTTCAAAAGTATCTAAGTTAATTGTATTTGTGTAACTCATATTCTTGGAGGGAAATTGACCATAAGGAAATAAACATGTTAATAGTCAGTATATTACGTGATAATGATAATGTTAGCAGACTAGGAGACAGGACTGAAAACAGATGCAGGAGCTTGAAAATTGGGTGCCAGATGTTAAAGTAAGCAACTCTCACATAGAAGCTAACTAGGGGGAGCTGATAACCATTTCAGCCAGATTGTCAGTCAACTCTTCCACCTTTTATGAAACTTGGCTAATTGCAATATCACTTACATTGTGGTTTTAAAATTTCTCTGCTGGGCGGCATCTGTGGCTCAAAGGAATAGGGCACCAGTCCCATATACTGGAGGTGGTGGGTTCAAACCTGGCCCCAGCCAAAAACTGCAAAAAAAATAAATAAATAAAATAAAACTTCTCTGCCTTTGAAATCATCATGACAGTTCCAAAACAATAATATAAAGTATAAAAGTAAGAGGGAACTCAATTCTAAGAATTACCACCCAAATTTTCAGTAAAAGCCAGCCCCTTAACCTTTAATATTCCTCTCCTCAATTAATAAGACTTCAAAAGACCAAAACCCACTTCCTTTCCAAGCATCTGCTCTTTTTGAGCCTGCTCACTCTCTCTCGGGAGTGTACTTTGGCTCTCAAAAGAAAAAAATAAAGTTGTTGCTTACTTATACGGTACATTCTGAAATTCTTTTCTTCTAACGATCACCAAGAACCTGGAAAATCCTCCACTTAAAGGCTGCTAATAATAAAAGTAATGAATAAAATAAGCTGTATAATTAGCCCTAGTTGTCACAGCTTGCAGAGCTAAACTTGAGCCATGATCTTCTATGACTTAGTACTGGTTTCATGTGTTTCAGTCCAGTGTTAGGTAACAATTACATTCTCTCTCCATATCAAGAACAGTTTTCTCAGAACTAAACTGAAATTATTATTCCAGGTGTCAATTGAGAACAGGCTGTATAGATAAAAGTAAATTTTAAGCTCCTATAGCAAAGATACTTAAAAAATATTGTGGCTTCCTTAGGGCAGAAGTTTACTTACTTCCCACAAACAGTCCCAAGTTAAGAATCTGTCTATTGGGAAGCACTGCCTATATCCTATCATTTAGAAACTCAAGTTCCTTTATCTTATTATTCTGCCAAGCATGATGTCTTACATGACCCCTGGAGGCTACGATACTTTCATTCTGGCCAGGAGAAATTGGAAAAAGAGGGGGACATTTACATGTCCAATATTTTACAGGGAAGAACTGATAGTGGCCAACTTACTTTTTGTTCACACCCAATTGGTTAAACCCAATAGAGCACAACTCCTACCTATTTTTTTCAGAAGCGAGGTCTTGCTCTGGCTCAGGCTGGTCTAGAACCTGTGAGCTCAGGCAATCCACCTGCCTCAGCCTCACAGAGTGCTATATATTCAACAAATATTTATGGCATGTAAACTATATGTCATTACCATTTGTCATATGGTAGAAAACAGTTTCTACCTGCATTGCCACCTATGCAGGTTAAACTGGTGGGAGCAGTGTAGTTTTTGCAAGTTTTACCAAGAAAGAAGGCCATCAGTCTTCCCTGCCTCTCTGGGACTATTATTTACATTTTCTTGATCTTAAAAAGGAAGCCAGAAGCATAGGTAAATAATGAGGTCAAACCTGTTATTCCAAGGACAAAGTTATCCAAAGCACTGGAGGCATTTGATGTTGAGAATCTGATGACATTATTTTATTGAACAGTGGCCTAGTTTCTACTGCCTGAGAAACTAAGTACTAAGTTTTAAGAATACTTTTGCTTAACTCTCCCCCTAAAAAATAAACATTACAGGAAAAAAGAAGAGTTAAAAGAAAACATATACATCACACGTGGCATCTGTTTGTGTAGCCAAATTGATTTAGGTGAGTAATAGAACCTACTTTAATGAACCATAACTGTAATTTAAACTAACTGTTCTGTGCTGCATTCTAACTCACTCTATAAACCCAGAATATTATTTGCCATAACTGAGGTTACATATTATCTTGCTAAGAAATCAGTAGGGGGGGAAGCTGCCTAAAGCTGGTAATTTAGTACTCACATAGTGATCAAACAAAATTGCTCAATCACAGAGATAAAGATGGTAATTGTCTGAAGGCCTGGGGTCAATTGTTTTAACTTTCCCTGTTTGTCAAAGGCCGTGCATGTAGCAGTTTGAGCAGACATTTAGTCTTATTTTAAAAAGCTTCCTCATCAGTTCTTCCTCTCTGAGTCACATGTAAGAAGACATTCCCTGCAGAAATATTTCTTCAACTACACAGGAAGTTGATGACTTCATATTTCTTTACTACTCACTTTCTCCTCCCTTGAATCTACTCTTGGGTGAAGAGAAGGATTAGTCAAGTTCTATTTCCCATAATAGAGGAAAGATCATTAAAAGCAAACAGATTGGATGAGGACAGAGCAGAAACTGGAAGGCAAGGAGATAATGAGTTACCTTCAGAAAGACAAAAAGCTGTCTCACCTTAGCAAATTAATGCAAAGTAAGGAATGTTCAGGGTTAAGAAAAATATGTTAAGCCTACAAGGAAAACATATAGATGATAAACAATTTTGATATTTTAAGTTAATAAATGAAGTACCCAACATTAAGAGAAGGGTGAGAAAAAGCCAATAAACAGTACCTATATTTAGATACTTGGAACCAGGAAAAAGAAATGGAAAAGAACTCACAATACAAGAAAGGGATAAGTAAAATGTTATGCTAACAGTAAATGTTAAAGTCAGGGAGACTTACCATTGTGTATTTACTGAGCATTTATATGGGGCCATCAACATTTTATCAAGAAGAACACCATGCAGTCTTTGCACCCCATCTTGAAGTAATAATTTTACATTGTGCACTAAAATAAAATCCGAAGGGTTTTTCTCCTACCTGCTAACTGAATGTACTCCTTCTTGGCCAAAGATCTGCCCCTAACATTGAGTTTCTGACGGACCTAGCCCCCGCCAGGGCGGCAGGCATTTTAGGCATAAGTTTTGGTTTGGACAACTTGTTGAGATGCTCGGTGGGGAGGGAAATCAAATCTCTCTGCCTTCACAGGAGAGAGCAGTAACCAATCAGGGAAAAGGTCAAGGTGGGGAGATGGGCAGGTGGAGGGAAGGGTAAAAGGAAATTCCCGAATAGTCTGTAAGGGCTGATCTCACTTCATTTGGAGACAGCCCCGGCTCTGAGCTTCGATAAACTCCTAGTGCCTTTGCAGTGGATCTCGGACTCCCAGAGTGGTGCTTGATTAGGGTCCAGGGGCTTTCATTTCTAAGTCTTGGGAAGGGAGGTCAGACAAGCCTTATTGGTCCCCTCTCCTTTCTTAGAGACGCCTGTTGTAACTGATTAACAGGACTAAGACTTTGCAAGACAAACCTACAAGTCCTCAATGTACATAATAAACCCCTTCAGTCTGGGTAGAGGCTGTAGCTTCTCTCTAACTGGTAGACTCTATCTTAACTCAAGCATTCCTTTCCCTAGCCTCCTGGTCTTTTAGACAAAGTCTAGCTCTTTCAGCCAACTATCAACCAAAAAAAATCTGTAATCCCCCTATAACCTGTAAGCCTCTCCTTTGAGACGTTCCACCTTTTTCAGGCCAAACTAATGTATCTTTTCCATGTATTCCTATCATTCCTATCTCCCTGAAATGTATAAAAACAAACTATAACTCAACCACAATGAGTCCACTTGCCCAAGCCACTCCTTCCTGGCCACTGAGTTAGAAACTCAGTGTTGAGTGTGGCTACAGGCCATGATCCTCAGATTCGGCTCAGCATAAATATCTTCAAATTATTTTACAGAGTATAGCTTCTTGTCCATTGACAATATCAATGCATACATTTTTTGATAGTGCAATAAACAATGGAATACATATTTTACTTACACACGTCTGTTGATTGTCTTGAAACATACAGCTTTGCTTGTGAAGATTAATAACATAACAATGAGAGACAGAGCCAGTAAGAACATCTAAGATATGCTAGGCTAATGATATAGCTGAAAGGAATAGGAAAGATAGGTCGCTTATCTTGAACAGTAGCTACATACAATTAACCAGGTAAGTTTGTCTCATGCAGTTAAGCTCTAAGAATGTGGACTAAAAATAAAAATCCTAAACTCTTGGCTGAGTGACTGGATCCCTTCCTCTTGGCCAAGAGGGACCCAAGAAACACCTTTAAAACTGAGTTCCCAGCCATGATGGGGTGGGAGAGATAAAGCACAATTACATGCATGTGATTTTCCTTCATAAATATTTATTACTGCTTCTTATGGCTTGCTAAATATGTATATTTGACCACCTTGCTCAGTATAAAATACTGTTGCCTTTGTCTATTCTTTGAAGCATGTGTTCCTGACTGCTGGCTAGGCTCTGCTTCCCAACCTGTTGGAATGGCCTCCCAGGAGGTTGGTACCTTTTATTAGCAAGAACATTCTCCTTTTTCCAAAATATAAACCTTGTGAATAATTTTTTGTTTGTTTGTTTGTTTGTGTTTTGCACTGTAGCTTCCTGCTCCTTGCCTCCTACACAAGTTCTGGGAATCTTTGCCACCCTGCCAGCACGTCTCAGGCTGAGTTTGAGAAAGCCTTAGAGAAGGTTAAGCACCTCAAGACCAACCCGGCAGACTATGAGATGCTATTCATCTGCAGCCACTGCAAAGAAGCGACTGTGGAAGATGTGACTACAGAACGGCCTGGGATGTTGGACTTCACAGGCAAGGATGAGTGGGATGCCTGGAATGAGCCGAAAGGGACTACCAAGGAAGGTGCCACGAAAGCTGACATCAACAAAGTTGAACAACTAAAGAAAAAATATGCAATATGAGAGATCCAATATGGATCTGGTTGCCAGCCATGCATTTAACCTAAACTGATATGAGGCCTTGATTTTTCTAATGCTGCGGAGGATGTAACCTCCAGTTCCTCAATGCTGTTCAGGATATAGCTCCAACAGATTACAGGCTAAGATGATTACTGACCATCCTCAAATAGTTTTTATCTAAGTTGAATTAAAAATATATTTGTTACTTTAAAAAAATATGTTGGCTCGGCGCCTGTGGCTCAGTGGGCTAAGGCACCAGCCATGTAAACCTGAGCTGGCGGGTTCAAATCCAGTCTGGGCCCGCCAACCAACAATGACGGCTGCAACCCAAACAAAAATGGCCGGGCGTTGTGGTGGGCGCCTGTAGTCCCAGCCACTTGGGAGGCAGAGGCAGGAGACTCACTTGAGCCCAAGAATTGGAGGTTGTTGTGAGCTGTAATGCCACGACACTCTACCCAGGGCGACAACTTGAGGTTCTGTCTCAAAAAAAAAAAAAGTTTATTTGTTGTTGTTGTTAGCAGTATATATCTATGCACTTCCAAGCTCATTTGTGTTATTTCCTAGATTGGGGGGGGTTGTTTTTTTGTTTTGTTTTGTTTTGTTTGTTTTTTGTTGGTTTGTTTTAATTTGTGTGTGTGTGTGTGTGTCTGTATAACTAAGGATTTTTTTCCTTGACAGCTGGCCAATAGATGGTGGGGATCTTTGTCCATTTATGCTGCTATAACAGAATATCAGAGACTGGGTGATTTATAAAGAACATAAATTTATTTCCTCACAGTTCTGGGAGCTGGGAAGTCTAAGATCCATGGGAACATCTGATGAATGCCTTCTTCCTGTGTCTACACATGGCAAAAAAGAGAAAGAGAACAAACACATTTCTGCAAACCCATTGTATACAGTGGGCTCACAGAAATGGGCTTGCAGAAATGTGTTTGTTCTCTTTCTCTTTTTTGCCATGTGTAGACACAGGAAGAAGGCATTCACAGATGCTCACTCTTGATAGATTCTTCTACCACATCCGACCAAATCAATAGTAAGATATTTTCACTGGATAGCAAAGGAAGTGTGGAATTTTGGAGTTCCTGCCTTTTTGTTTACTGGTTTTCTTTTTAAATATAGGAGACTTTTCTTAATATAACTTTTATTTTTTATTTATTTTTATTTTTTTTTTGAGAGATAGTCTATTTTGTTCAATTACAAGAAAGCTCATAACATTACCAGATAGTAGGGTGACAAGGTTTTATAATAATCTTCTGAAATTTAACCTTGTAAAGACTGCTTAGTCATATTTTTGCCTTACATTTCTAGTTTTTTTTTACCATAATTTAAGTAATTTTTAACACATCTTATATGTCATATAAATAATTAAAGCAAACATTTCCTCAGCAAAGTGGATTAGTCCAAAATATTTTTCATTGTTTTCAATTTTCAAGAGGAGACAGGAATATTATCTAGAATGCCAATAAATGGAGCTTCATTTCCTTGAGAAAGCTCTTCAAAATAGTAAGAGAGAAAACATAAAGTCAAACATTTTACATAGCTTCTTAAGACATAGTATTTCTGCATTAAAATGTTCATTTTATAATAACCTGGTTGATTCCTTTGTGTTTTATATTGGAGTTTTGTTCTTATTTTTTTATTTGTTAATTTTCCTCTATTCATTATTATATCCTTAATTTACAGTCTGTAGTCTAATCTGTTTAGTTCAGGAAGAAAACACGGTTGGCTGCTTAGACAGACAGACGGACAAAACTCTAAGATCATTGTCACTTCTTTCTTCTGCTCACTCCTTCCATCCAATTCATCCTGCTGAGTGAAAAATATATTCTAAATCTGACTTTTGCTGCAGGACAGAAAAACCATATTGAATAGATGACTTCCACTGATTAAGTATCATAAGTGTATATTAGTTAACCATTCTCCAAATATCTCATTCCACCTCTGTAGAAATGACATATAAAGGGGAATTTATAAAAGATATTTTCTTTGGTAAAACAGAGTGGTAGGGAATGAAGCTTTTTTAAAAAAATATGCTGCAAGTTAACCCTAGCTTCAAAAGTCTTCCCTAATCTTCCTTCTACAGATAACTTCATATCATGAATATTACAAAGTATAATGAGATACCTAGACCCCTCATACTTACATAAATCCACTTGAATGCTTAATTATGGTAAGTATTGCTTTCCTGAACTAAATCCAAAACTAATATAACAACTTTTCTGAATAAAACTAAAGAAATATAAGAGAGAACAAAAGAGTGATCTACTCTTATGCTTAAAAACTAATGGACATTTTAAGAGACTAATAATCATTAAAGTCCTAGAAAAAATTAATAAATAAAAAATCATCACCAACTGAACTATTGAAAAGGATGAAGAGGTACCTAAAGTATTCTCTATTTTACCTACTCATGGATGGGAAATACAAGAGGAATAGCCTACAAAATTCTTCTCTTTGTCCTTGAATTCATAATTTACAACCCCTTATGAAGAGACCCATCACTGTAATTTAGAATCTCGGTCAAAGCATCATCACTATTATGTGTTTTGTGCCCTCATTACAAGTTTTTTTATTGTTCATTTTAAGGATGCATGCATATTTCATGGTCACGGTGCTACTTACTGAGCATGAGTCACGAGGAGCCAGCTGCCAAAGTCACTCAAGACTATGACAACAGTATAATTTTTCATTTAATCTTGATATGGAGGATACTGTAAAACTGGTACACATATATAAAAGAGGAATCTGCCCCAGAACTATCAATGTTCAAGGGCACAGTTAGGGCAGATGCAATAAAACATTGACCAAGATAATCAGAAATTACTTGAAAAGTCTTACTGATGAGCTTCTTTATGAGAAATGGGAATTGGAATAGAATTTAAGGAATATTCCAAAGCTAATACCATGGGTGGGAAATTTTAAAAATTATGAGACTGTGAGGTTGTTACTTCATATAAAATTATGTAAAATTTCAAAGAAGTCACACTCAGTAAATTAACTTCAGGAGGTTTATCTTGAGTCAAAGTTGGGGACCTTGACCTAGAGCCACACCCAAGAGGCCTTGAGCAAGTAGATTTACTGTCATGGGGTTACAGTTAGGTTTTATATATTTCAGGAAGACGAGAGTTACAGGTAAGGTCATAAATCAATACATAGAAAACATACACTGGTTTGGCCAAAAAGGTGAAACTTCTGGAAGTGGGGTTGAGGGAGGCTTCCAGGTGATAGGTAGGTTTAAAGATTTTTTAGCTGACCATTGGCTGAAAGAGTTAGTCTAAAAAGACCAGGAGTTATCAAAAGGAATGCTTAAGATAAAGCAATTGTTAATTAGAAACAAATTTCTGAATAAACTCAAGTGGTTAATTATGTATACTGAAGACCTATAGGTAGGTCTTGCATAGCCTTAGGCCTGTTAGCCACAAAGGACATCTCTAAGAAGGGGAGAAGGGGCTCAGCACCTGTAGCTCAAGTGACAAAGGTGCCAGCCACATACACCTGACCTGGCGGGTTCCAATCAAGCCCAGACCTGCCAAACAACAATGACGACTGCAAACAAAAATAGCTGGGACATTGTGGCAGGAGCCTGTAGCCCCAGCTACTTGGGGGGCAGAGGCAGGGGAATTGCTTGAGCCCAGGAGTTGGAGGTTGCTGTGAGCTGTGATGGCACAGCACTCTACCCAGGGTGACAGCTTGAGGCTCTGTCTCAAAAACAAAAAAGAAGGGGAGAGGACATGATGAGCCATGTCTATTCTTCCTCATGGCTAACAACTCAATTTTAGGGTTTAGGGATCCTCTTGGCCTGGAGGGGATCCAGTCAGTCAACTTGGGGGGAGCCTTAAGATTTTATTTTAGTTCACCAAGGTATGAATATTAGAACAAATTAGTTTTTCTCACTATGTTTAAGTTAGACATTGTACATGCTAACTATGTACACTTATTCAGAACTATGACCACCCTAAATTAGAGGTAAGTAGAATGGTGTAGAGTTTAACATAATTGAAAAATCACTGTACAATTGTACTGATACATTCTTATATTTCTTAAAAAGAGAGAGAATTTGAAAGTTGAATTAGAAGAGTAAAGTATTATTATTATTTACATTCTGTCAGGCCCAAGACTGGGAATAAGGGAGGATACCTGAGAAGGGCGAGGTCTAGGAGAACAGGTCTTCTCAAGGAGACCACAAGGATATACCTGCAGGGTCCTCCCCATGGTGACTCAGCTCTTGGGAATTTGTAGACTTAACTTCCTGGAACTGCAAATGTCCACTTCTGTAGTTCTGTGGGGGCTGGAAGAGCATCTCCCACTTGATTCAAAGTGACCATGGAGAAAGGTATCTGTGATTAGAACTTTTCAATTGGAGATAAAAGGAGAAGGACCAAGTAGTTGAGGAGCATGGCCATTTCAAATTCTTCTATGCAATAAGCTCCACTGGCTGAAATAAGAGCTCTTCCTCTTATAAACAGGCACTTTCTCTCCATTGGGCCTTGTTTTCCTGCAACAGGAACATCAGAAGAAATGAGTGCAACTGTGGAATAGTTTTTATCACACAATCACAATGTAATAAATTCCAGGACTAGAGCTACAGTTTATGAAGGGAGAAAACTCTTGGTTGAGAGACAACATTGTGGTATTTCCAGCTTAGCTATCCTCTGCGGAATCCTTTATGTGAGCATATTGATAACTGTTTATAACAGAGGGGCTTTTTAATTATGAAACCACATACTTATAAATAGTTGTAGGCATCCTATGAGCTTCTTTCTCTCATACCTGGCTGTTGTTCAATCATGTGTTCACTTATTCTGGGCTAAGGGGACACATGCCCCTTGCTCTCAGGACAAAAGGAAGGAGAAGAAAATGTCCAATATTGGGTATTCAAGAAGGCATATATCTAGGGAATGTTTAGGAGTTTGTTATTCATTCTGCGTTCATAGGGTAGAGCATCAGGACCCAACTGTTTCTTGTAGAAATTCAGATGCACAGGCTCCATCCCAGAGAACTAAATCAGAATATGCATTTTAAGAGCCTCCTCTCCAGTAAGATTAGCCCACATAACAAAATCCCAAAACCAGAGATGTTGGCGTTGATGTGGAGAAAGGGGAATACTTCTACACTGTTGGTGGGAATGCAAACTAATACATTCCTTTTGGAAAGATATTTGGAGAATACTTAGAGACCTAAAAATAGATCTGCCATTCGATCCTATAATTCCTTTATTGGGTATATATCCTGAAGACCAAAAATCACATCATAATAAAGATATTT
>CAUYON010023679.1:0-61077 GCA_963573935.1 Arctocebus calabarensis
TTGCATTCCCTATAAGAATAGTCGACAATAGCCGGGCGCTGTGGCAGGCGCCTGTAGTCCCAGCTACTAGGGAGGCTGAGGCAAGAGAATCGCTGAAGCCCAAGAGCTGGAGGTTGCTGTGAGCAGTGTGACGCCACGGCACTCTATCCAGGGCAATAAAGTGAGACTCTGTCTCTACAAAAAAAAAAAAAAAAAGAATAGTCGACAAAAGTTGAAGGCTGAATTGCCCACAGCAAAGCACTGCACATACTACCTGGAATAAGCACCCACAATATGGGCAATAATCAAGGTATTTTTCTTGGCTGAAATGTTTCTGGCTGTTGTTTTTCCTTTTCTTCTCTTCTCTTCTCTTTCTCCCTTCTTCTCCTCTGCCCTCCCCTCCCCTCCCCTTCCTTCCATTTCTAGACAGAGTCTTGCTCTGTTACCCTGAGTAGAGTACAGTGGCATCATCATAGCTCAATGCAACCTCAAACTCTTGGGCTCAAGCAATCCTCCTGCCTTAGCCTCCACCATAACTGGGACTATAGGCTGATGGGATCTTGCTCTTGCTCAAGCTGCACTTGAACTCCCATACTGCTAGGATTATAGGCATGGACCACGGCCCCTTGACCCTAGCTTTTAATCTTTTAATGGGCAACACATTCTATATAAATCAAAGACAATTTCCCAGGTGTTTTCTAACTCTGGGCATTAAGAACCGTGGGCACGGAAATGCTAAGGTCTCTCTACAATTGGCCATCTGTAAGGCAGTTTTCTTCCACATGGCTTTCCAGCTTTGAAGGTTGTCAAACTGTAGTATGAATAAGAATTATTTTAGGCTGGATGCAATGGTTCATATCTGTAATCTCAGCACTTTGAGAGGCTGAAGCAGGAGGATTGTTTGAGGCCAGGAGTTCAAGACCAGCCAGGGCAACATAGTGAGACTCCGTCTATAGGAAAAATGAAAAATCAAATCAGGCAAGAGGATTGCTTGAGCACAGGAATTTAAGGTTGCAGGGAGCTATGATCATGCCACAGCACGTTAGCCTGGGTGACAGAGCAAGGCCTTGTCTAAAAATAACTCAAATAAATAAAAAGAGATAAAAGAATCGTTCTAAATGCCAACAGAAGCAGCCCGGGCCAGCCCATGTGATGAATGCAAGGATCCTTCACCTTTACAAGCTTTTCTGCAGTCCAGATTCAAATACTTAGTCCACTCTTTGAGGAGCGTCTCAGTAGAGGTTTGTCACCAAGGGGATGCATTTTCCAAAAGCTGAGGATAATGGAGTGGAGGTGGGGAGTGGGGGCTTTGTAGGCCGGAGGGTTGAGACTCAGACTCTGCCGTGTCATTTTTTTTTTTTTTTTTTGTAGAGACAGAGTCTCCCTCTATCACCCTTGGTAGAGAGCTGTGGAGTCACAGCTCACAGCAACCTCCAGCTCTTGGGCTTAGGCAATTCTCTTGCCTCAGCCTCCCGAGTACCTGGGACTACAGGTTGGATGTCATTTTGTTGATCGTTAGGTGGAATGGCCCACCAGAAGTGTAATCACCAGCGGATACCAGGACATGCAGGACCCCAAAGCCAGGCCACGTGGAACTCAGACGCAGATCAGCCAGTGTGAGATCTGATACCAGACAGGGAAAGTCAAGCAGAGGAAACCTCACTGCAAGATTTGACAGAAGGTGTTTTTCCCCAAATGTGTTCTTTTTCCTTAAAAACTAAGATTTTGAACTTTGTCACTAGGGTTACTGGAACTTGCCATTTTTGCTTTGTTTGGGTAGATTAACCCCAGGGGAAAGGATGTGTGGAGAAGTACCATTGCTGAGTCTAGTGAGACTGAGCCCAAGCGGCAGTATAGGCTCAGAAAGGGAAGAAGCAGACTAAAGGTCTCGCCTACCTCTCCTGTCGCCCACCAACCCTCTTGCCCAAAGCACAAGCTTTTTTTTATCTGCCCAAGATCCAGACCCACCAAAGGAGAACAGCTGTTCTTTCTTCCCCTTTCACTCAGACCAAGAATGTAACCACATCTGGAAAGGCTTTTTTTTTTTTTGAGACAGAGTCTCACGTTGTCACCCTGGGTAGAGTGCTGTGGTGTCGCAGCTCACAGCAACCTCAGACTCCTGGGCTCAAGTGATTCTCTTGCCTCAGCCTCCCGAGTAGCTGGGATTATAGGTGCCTCCACAGCACCTGGCTTTTTTTTTTAAGAGACGGGGTCTCCCTCTAGCTCAGGCTGTCTCAAACTCTTGAGCTCAAGCAATCCACCTGCCTCGGCCTCCCAGAGTGCAAGGATTATAGGCGTGAGCCACCACGCCTGGCTGGAAAGGCCCTTTCGCTGCCAAAGAGAACTATTTACAGATTAGTCTGTGCTCCATTTACTCGCTGATCCTTTCATTCTCCTTAGTAATCCTTTATTGCCCTCAACAGAATTCCTCTTCTCCCCACTCCCACCCCCTGTATGGCCAGGGTGGCACGTAAGCTTCTGAATCCCACTAAGGGGTGGGCAATCACCCTGGGGTTCTCCCTGTGTGCATGTTAAATAACTTTGTGTGCCTTTTTGTGTAATTAATCTGCCTTTTGTGAGTTGATTTTTCAGCAAAACTTGAGAAGGCAAAGGGAAAGTCTCCCCCAGTCCCTAAGTTGTGGAGTGGAGGTAGAAAGCGTTTTCTGTCCTCCAGAGTCCCACTGAGTCAGGGCAGTGCTGATGGACTTGTCCATCCTCGGGAAATTCTGGGAAAATGATAACTTGTATTCACTAAACACTTCTGATCTTCGGTCCCTCCCAGCTAGGACAGCTCAACCACCAACCGTGAGTTTGGACTCAGGAGCTCACTGTTTGGCATTTAGGGATGAGGATCCAGATTTAGCAGCCCTACTCCCTTGCTGGGCCCATCTCTGAGAGAATCTGATCAATTCCACTGATGCCAGTAGCACTAGAAAGGTTTCACTTGCTTGCAAACTGATAAATGAGACCCTGCCCCCACCCAAACTTCAACAAAAAGTCACAGCTTCCTGTCCCAGTTACTGCTTGCCCACACCCCAGTGGCAGTCAGTCTACGCCCCGCCGGAGGGATTCCAGCAGCTGACTTGCCAAATTATCAGGCAAAAAAAGATTACAAACAAAGGAAACATGTAATTTCCAGGAAAGAGACCAAATTGCATGACCAGGAGACGTAGCTAACATAGAGGCAGAATTAATGGGAGAGAAAGAAGTGAACTTCAGCTAAAGCACAATGAGGGGGAGGAAGATAATGAGGACTGTTAAGGAGGGACAATTAGAGCATAGAAAACGAAATTATGGAACTAAAACATGTGATTTCCAAATCTAGAAATTCAATATAGAAATTAAAGAAAATGATTACTTCTCATTTAGAAATTTAATGTAGAATTTAAAGAGAATGATAACTTCTATAAATCAAATTAGATCTGGGCAGAATCCCAATAACCCAAATCAGTACAAAACAAAATGCACTAAATACTGAGAGAAATTTGCAGATACAAGACACAGAGGACCACTCAGTGGACTTAATGTTCTAATGATAGGATTTCCAGAAGGAGAAAGGAAAATAAAGAAGAAAACCAAAAGACTAGATTCTTTAGATTTAAAAGACTTCCCTAGGGCTCGGTGCCTGTGGCTCAACGGGCTAAGGCATCAGCCACGTACACCTGAGCTGACGCGTTCGAATCCAGCCTGGGCCCGCCAAGCAACAATGACGGCTGCAACCAAAAAATGGCCGGGTGTTGTGGCAGGCGCCTGTAGTCCCATACTTGGGAGGCTGAGGCAGCAAACTTGCTTGAGCCCAGGAATTGGAGGTTGCTGTGAGCTGTGATGCCAGAGCACTCTCTCCAGGGTGACAGCTTGAGGCTGTGTCTCAAAAAAAAAAAAAATAAATAAATAAATAAATAAAAGACTTCCATAGTCCAAGGTGGGTTTAATAAAAAGACACACTCACACAAAAAAGTGTCCTGATGGCTTGGCCCTTGTATGTGGCACTTATGGCGTCAGCCACATACACTGAGGGTGGTGGGTGGTAGGTTCAAACCTAGCCTGGGCCTACTAAACAACAATGACAACTGCAACAAAAAGTAGCCAGGCGTCATGGCAGGCGCCTGTGTCCCAGCTACTTGGCCGAGGCAAGAGAATCGCTTAAGCCCAAGAGTTGCAGGTTACTGTGAGCTGTGACATCACTGCACTCTACTGAGGACAAAATAGTGAGACTCTATCTCCAAAAAAAAAAAAGTGTCCTGATGAAATTTTTTTGTTCCAGCAATACCCACAACTTTCCCTGAAGGGGTTCATATATATATATATATTTTTTTTTTATTTTCATGCTTAGAGGGGCTCCTGTTCCATTCCATCTTGATTAAAATTCTAAGTTATCTCAAAACCTAGGAATAGGGGTATGAAAGGAGCCAATGGAGAGGGTGCCTTGCTCAGTGGTTAGAGTGCCAGCCCCACGCAGCAGGAGTGTTGGATTCAAACCTCTCCTGGGCCTGATTAAAAAAAAAGAAAAGAGGCTTGGCGCCTGTGGCTCAACGGGCTAAGGCGCCAGCCACGTACACCTGAGCTGGTGGGTTCGAATCCAGCCCGGGCCCGCCAGACAACAATGACGGCTGCAACAACAACAACAAAAATGGCCAGGCATTGTGGCGGGCGCCTGTAGTCCCAGCTACTTGGGAGGCGGAGGCAGGAGACTCGCTTGAGCCCAGGAATTGGAGGTTGCTGTGAGCTGTGATGCTAGAGCACTCTATCCAGGGTGACAGCTTGAGGCTCTGTCTCAAAAAGAAAAGAAAAGAAAACGGAGAGGTAAAAGTGGTTTCAAACTTTGTTGAGGTTTATGAACTGGGCAGGAGAGGGCTGCAATGCTGTTCTGCATTGCATGGCAAACAATTTGAATTTGTTCTGAAAATTCTTCTGGGATTTCATCTTTCTTACATCAAGGATTTCTTACTGGCTGTAGTGTTTTTCTTTCCCTCTCCCCCTTTTTCTCTCCCTTCCCTACTCCTCTGTTTTTTTCTGCCCCTACCCACAGGAGAAGTCAACTGCAGATTGCAGGTTCACTCCTGTGCAGCTCCAGGGCATGCAGACTCTTCCAAATCCAGCTCAGGAAGGTGGGCTTTATCCCCAAGGCAGTAGGAAGTCACCGGAAGTTTTGTGTGTTAGGAGATTTCTCTGGCTGTCCTGTGGAAGACAGATGTGCTTGAAGGCAGAAAGACTAGCGGGAAGGTCAGGGCTCTAGTCCTCATAAGGAATTCTGTCTCTGCCTGCTCCTGTGTTCTAAGTGAGGCCAAAGACTTTGCTTTTTCATTTCGTACAGGAGAGATGAGAATGAACCACTTACAAACTGCTCGCCTCTGCGATGGGAATTCTTCCTTGTTTTATAGGAACCCTAAGGCTTCCTTATGAGCGTCCAACACCTAAAAGAAGTTCATTTCCGGTTCAAGTCCCCCGGCATCCGACTTCTTGCCTGCCCCTGAGCTTCCGGGAGGTCACTATGTAACGGTTCCCGGATGGGGCCAGTTCTGATTCCTACTGACTTCATCTCTGTTCCAATCTCCTACTTGCTCTTGGATTTGATGAGCAGCGTGGCATTCCCTGCTGCCCCCTAATTCTCAAAGTTTGAGCCTGTCATATGCTGAAGTCAAAGTCTCATCAGATTCACAGCCTCATCAGGTCTATTGCGAAAGTTACGGCATTGATCAAAAAGAAGTAGGTCCCGAAGAATTGATGTGGGGGAATTCATGTGAGGCAGAGTATCCAAGATCCCATAGAGCCCCTCTTGCCAGCAATTGCAGGTTCGCCTCCCCTCTCCATACCTCTTCCCCTTCCCTCCCCACTTCTGTCAGGGAGCCCACAGCGATGTTTCTAGAAGGATCTACTTTGCCAGAGGAAACAGTCAATTCTTTCTTACCTTGTATTATTGCCATCTCTGACTGCTTTCACAGTACAGCTGGAATTATACTCAGCATGCCTTCAAGGGTCCAGAACCAGAAAAAAGGCTTGAGACATCCAAAGATTAAGTCTTTGTTCATTTGTATCAGCAAAACCTTGGAGGATATGTGTGAGAAAAAGGGCTTGACATGGAAAGCAGGACATACTTAATGATAAGGCTAATTTTTTTTTTTTTTGAGACAGAATCTCACTTTGTCAGCCTGGGTAGAGTGTCATGGTGTCATAGCTCCCAGAAACCTCAAACTCTTGAGCTCAAGCGATTCTCTTGCCTCAGCTTCCCAAATAGTTGGGACTACAGGCAACTGCCACAATGCCAGGCTATTTTTTTTAGAGATGAGGTGGTCTCGCTCTGGCTTAGGCTGGTCTAGAACTCAGGAGCTCAGGCGATCCACCCACCTTGGCCTCCCAGAGTGCTAGGATTACAGGCATGAGCTACCGCACCTAGCCTGATTAGGCTAAATTTTGTAATAATGGTATTCTCCCCAGAGATTTGGTTGAAAGCATTATCTCCAGTAATTGGGAGTGCTTTTTTTTTCTTCCAAGTTGTCTGACTGGAAACTGAGACTCAAAAGTGGACCACACCAAAGGAAGCCAAGAGGCCAAAAATTTCTGGACATAGAAATTTCTGGAATGCAAGGACTTCAGAAGATGGGGATTTGAGAGTGGATTCATCATATGTGATTTACCTTCCTCAATAAAGACCAATAAGATACATCACCAAACCATTGAGAAATGCACTGGGTTGGGAAAGCCAGAGTCTGTGTGAAGTTCAAGGATGCAAATGGGAGGAATTGTACTGGAACAGTCCCCCAATCCCAGTAAGGGTGATAGGATGGGTGGTCGGGCATGCACACAGGCCAACCATCAGCACCTCACCTAGGAGACATGGAATCCATAATTGTCATAAAAGACAAAGGTACTTAAGTGGCCACCGGAATAGTCTAACTCTTTGGAGATATCTAGTTAACTAAGCATCAGATCCAGAATTGAAAGAGATGGGCAGCTCCCCACAAAGTTTCACTTAATGTATAGAATCAAGAAAACCCCAAGTCTGGAAGAAAGAGGGAGGCTTTCCTTGGACCACTACCATAGAATCCTGCCACCTCACTCAACTCTCAGGTCTGATTTATTTCAGAGACTTGGAGCCCCTTAAACAGAGGAAAGGTGCATCCCCTCAAAAGGGGACTCTGGGATAATATAACAGATCTACTCAGCTTCTTCCTCACCTTCTCCAAATAGACAGCTATTAACAGGAGTGAATGTATACGGAGAAAAAGAAAATACCTAGGCTGGGCATGGAGGCTAATGGCTGTTTCCTAGCATTTGGGGAGGCCAAAATGGATAGATTGCTTAAACTCAGGAGTAAGAGACCAACTTGAGCAAGAGTGGGACCCTATCTCTATTAAAAATAGAAAAACTAGGCTCAGCGCCTATGGCTCAAGCGGCTAAGGTGCCAGCCACATACACCTGGGCTGGAGGGTTTGAATCCAGCCTGGGCCCACCAAACAACAACGATGGCTGCAACCAAAAAATAGCCAGGTATTGTGGTGGGCGCCAGCTACTTGGGAGGCGGAGGCAGGAGACTCACTTGAGCCCAGGAGTTGGAGGTTGCTGTGAAGCTGTGATGCCACGGGACTCTACCCAGGGTAACAACTTAAGGCTCTGTCTCAAAAAGAAAGAAAGAAAAACTAGCAGAGTATTGTGGTGAGTGTCTGAAGTCCCAGCTACTTGGGAAGCTGAGGCAAGAGGATCACCTACACCGAAGAGTTTGAGGTTGCTGTGATCCATGATGCCATGGCACTCCAACCAGGGTGATAGAGTGAGAATCTACTAAAAATAATAATAAGAAGAAGATTAAAGTCCCTAATGTCTAAAAATCACATTCCCAAAAGATTAAAATCGTGAATGTTGAAATCTTGAAAGCTGAATTCCAGGGAAGAGATTAGTGTGTTTTCGGTTGCACATAGGATAGTTGCATCATGTTGGGTGGAACTATTAGCTTCCTACTGTCTTTATTTGCATTTGATGGAAAATTCAGATGAGCAGAACAGCCACACAAAACAGCAACGTGAAAACTTCAGTTCGAAATGCATCATTTGTCTGCACTGACATTCCTTCCGGGTGATGAAATTCCAGAAGCTTTAAATAAATTAAAACCACATATGCCTGAATAAGACAATGAAGTTACTGAGTGGTTTGAAAATAGGCGTGTGCCACCATGCCCTCCTGAACATAATTATGTGCACAGTAGAACATACTTAGGCAACCGTGTTGCAGTCAATCACCAGTGTAGTTTCTGCCAAATGTGTGACCTGTATTTGAATGCATGTAGACTGGATCTCTGAGTACCTAAAACAACTTAGAAACATGGTCCAGAAGATGGGAAAATTTAATAGGGAGTGCTTATGTTGTTGTTTATCAAATCACAGAAGAATTTCCAAGAGAGAAGCGCCACGAGGAAAATGAATATGACCATATTCTCCAAGGACAGTCATACCCTAAAAGAAAAAAAAAAAACAGCTATTAATGGTAATGCAAGACTTCAAAATATAATTAAAGCAGATGTCAGCTAGCTCTTATGGACTCTCCTTGTGCAATTGCTTGTAATAAAGCCCTGTGATACACTTTTTCATGGGTCAGATTTTCTTTTTAGTTTTGGAAGAGTTGGGGTATTTTTTGTTTGTTAATTTCTTTGTGTTTTTAGTTTTGTTTCCACTGATTTAAATTGTCAACATTGATTTTCACAATTCACTGTGCTATGTATTTCATTTTTGCACATTTCCAATACTATAGGCATAAAGTGTGTAAAGTCTTTTATAAAGTTCTAATTCATTTCACACTTTTTTTTTTTAATCTGGCTCCACAAAAGTGCATTACCACAACATTGACTTTGGGGCTAAGCATTGGGCCTATACATAAAATGCTGAAATATTTCCATCAAAATGCATAAAGCTTGATGCATGCTGTTACCATCCACATTCACTTATTCATTTCTCTATTTCTTTCTGAATAGTTGGTCAGCTCATAACTGTTAGACCCATGTGACTAGCATTAGCATATGTGAGTGATTATGCTTGCAAAAATGTGTATGTTACTATTTCTTATTTTATCATGCAAAATGTCCTTTGAAGTGTTCTGTGGTGCTTTTATGTATTTTTGAAGTAAATCCCCTTTTAAAAATGTACTTAGGGCTCGATGCCTGTAGTTCAGTGGTTAGGGCACCAGCCATATACACTGGAGCTGGCAGGTTCCAATCCAGCCCGGGCCTGTTAAATAACAATGACAACTGTAACAAAAAAATAGCCAGGCATTGTGAAGAGTGTCTGTAGTCCCAGCCACTTGGGAGGCTATAGCAAGGGAATCACTTAAGCCCAGGAGTTTGGGGTTGCTATGAGCTAGGATGCCAGAACACTCTACCCAGGGCAATAGAGTGAGACTCTGTCTCAAACCGCCCCTCCAAAAAGTAAATAAATGTCTTTAAAAGAAATCTTATCACACCTTTAATCCTGGCACTTTGGGAGGCCAAGTCGGGTGGACTGCCTGAGTTCAGGAGTTCCAGACCAGCCTGAGCTAGAGTGAACCCCCATCCCCCACCCAGTTTCCACTAAAAATAGAAAAACATAGCCAGGCATTGTGGCAGGTGCCTGTATTCCCAGCTACTCCTTGGCTAAGGCAAGAACACTGCTTGAGTCCAAGAGTTTGAGGTTGCTGTGAGCTATGACACCACAGCACTCTACTGAGGGCAGCAAAGTGAGATTCTGTCTCAGAAAAAAAAAAAAGAAAGAAAGAAAGAAAAGAAATCTTTATTACTTTTTTCGAGAATTGTATTTTTAGGATTTTAATTTTTCAGGATTTCAACACTTGAGATTATGACAGCTGAGATTGTGTCTTTTGGGATTATGACCCAAGGTCAAGTCCAGCACACTTCAGCAGCACTCCATCAAGAGGCTCTGAAGTTATAAGCAAGTTACAGGAGCAAGTGGCTCAGTCTCAGTGTGCTGCTTGGTCATACTCCCACCCCATTGTTGACATGGTCGCATTTCTTGCCCTGATGTGGATGACTGTGCCTGATGTGTTAGAAGGAAGCAGAACGCTGAGCATTTAGGCTCCCTTTAGGATGGACCCTGAAAGACAGCGGGAAAGGGAGAGCCCTCCAAGAGGCAGATCTAATATATTGTACAGTCAGCTTTGCCTGTGAAGGAAGATGGCGTCAGGCACGGATCTACAGTGCAGATACATGGGGGATGCACTCTGCAGATTCACTGGAAATGGCTAATTGTTTGGCCAGAAGTTCAAGGAGTTGTAACAAAGAAAATGGATTGGTGACAGAAAGGTTTGGCAAAGAAGTTTGTTGGAGAGCCCTTCAAAATAAATGAAAATGTGATACTATCTGTCTCTCATGCAAATGTTTACCTGTGGCAGAAGAAGTCAAGGTGGCAAGAGTGAAGGTTTTGTAAACTCAAGGACGTGAACTTCCTCTGACTATTGCCATGACTGAATGTTCGCTGTCCTAGCAGGAAGACCAAGTCCAAACCCTTGATATGATTCCCTTTTGCAGGGGAGCTCAGCTACCTACTGACAGGTTGTTTATACTGGACTCCTTCTGTCGCAGAGAATGGTCCCTCCCTGGAAGAGACAGTTTTCTAGGCTTTATTTATTTATTTATTTTCATTTTTGTTTTTGAAACAGGGACTCTCTTGCTCAGGCTGGAGTGCAGCAACATGATCATAGCTCACTAAAATTTCCAATTCCTGGCCTCAAAGGATCCTCCTACATCAGCCTCCCAAGTAGCTGGGACTACAGGTGCATGCCACCATGCCTGACTAACTTTCAAATTTTTTGTGGAGACAAGGGTCTCACTATGTTGCCCAGGCTGGTTGTGAACTCCTGGCCTCAAGAGATCCTCCTGCTTCAGTCTCCAAAGAGGACGACAGGCATGAGTTACTGTGCCTGGCACTTTTTCTGAGTTTTCATTTGTCTTCTCCATCCTCTGTGCTTTCTCCAGGCATCACATACTCCACTGGCTGTGTTCAAGAAACTCATTTTGCAATTTTAAGAATATTATAAGCTAATCTTCCTGGGCTCTGGTTGTCTCACCATGTGTCCTGGTCACCCAAAAGCACCCAACCTTAAAGATGAGTAAACTTGTTGACTGAAGACTCCATTGTGACAAGGACTGGGAGAAAACCTTGCCAGTCGGGGCTGAAGTATATGCTCTGAACCAGAAGTACTGTCTCTTCTGTGGCCTAACTATATGTGTCCTTCAACCACAGGTTGGAAATGGGTGAAGCATCTTTCGCTTTTAGATATGATGACCCTGAGCTTTGCTGATTTAAAGCTCTTAGTAATCAGTCAAATGAATGTTTACATTAGGGACACAAAAATAGTGAAGCTGATATTTGGACAGATTTGAATTTGATGATTCTTTCAGTCAAACCCCAGAAAAACAATTGGCAGCCACGGAGGAAAATGAAGCTTAAAGCATCAGTCATGGGCCTGGGACTCCCTTGGTGGAGGCAAATCTTCCTGCAAGGTATCTTCCTCTGCTCCTCAGGTTGCTTCCAGCCCCTATAAGCACAACACCCCATTCCGCACTCACAGTTCACACGGTGCTTTCTCAAGCATCCATACCCAGGAACGGCAGTGCACTGGGAAATGACGTGCTAATTTGCCACACTCCTCTTTCTTAAGTCACCTTCCAAAGCAACTAAAATCGTAGGAGTCATAGGAGTTATGCAGATCAAGGTCAAGATACAAATCATCTTCTAGTTGATAAAGGAAACCATGTCTTGACCTCCCCAGATGTCCTAGTGTTTACTGTCAAAATAATAGTCCTCCCTTCCTGAGGGTCAGAATAGGTTCTGGTAAGTTCCTTGCCCAGAGGAACGGAGAACCTGAGTTTGCTGAGAGTAGGCTGTTCTGAAAGAGAATATGCTCAGACTTACAATTCCAGTTAGTCACTCTCCCTCCCTCAGAGGGGACTATGTGGAGGAAAAAAGGGGTGAAAGCCTTGTTCATGCTTTCCCCCCTCTCCATGACAGTATGAGGAAGCAAGGACAAGCTTTCTTACCTCTCAACAAGGGACTTTTTATCTTGCAACAACTTCTCAGTCTATCAGGGACCATCGGCTGTCCAACCGTGTAACCCACTCTGATGAGGAAAGAGATAGACAAGACTTTATGTCTCTCTAACTATCATAAATTACAGACAATGGCCTTTGCTATCTTCTCAAGAACAGTGTCTGAGGGAAGACAAGGAGCTGGAAGAGCAGATGTATTTAGAGACTCACAGAATGACCGGATTAGATCGTCAGAGCCCTAAAGGACCCTAGAGGTCATTAGAGACATTGAGCATTGAACAACAGGTGGAAGACGAAGCAAACAGGTAGAAAGGAGCTGAAGCTGAGTGTGCAGATGCTGTAAGCCAGTGGTTCTCAACCTTCCTAATGCCGCGGCCTTTAATACAGTTCCTGTGGGTCACGATCCACAGGTTGAGAACCGCTGCTGTAAGCTCAGGTGGAGAGCAAAGGGCATTTATTTTGTAGGTAGAGATGTGGACAGCAAAAGAAAAGAGAGGAAGGAGCTGAATCCAAATGATGGTGAAGCTCTAGGGCAACAGTCAGCTCCCCCCACTGCTGAGGGAGGTGTGGGGCTCACCCAGCCCAGGACCCATACTGGGTCCCATGTAACCTCCCAATTGCTAAACTGTGTTTTAGGCCCAGGGAGGCTAAGTATTAAAGGGTATGTAGGTTCCCCAGAAACCTGCCTCGATAGACAATACATCACTCTGCTTAACACAAGTAGCTTCATGAACCACCAACACTTCGAGTAAGTCTCCTTGTACCTTAGAACTCAAAGAAACTAAAAGACTAGCTTCTCTCCTGGCAACTAACTGCACTCTATACAAACCATGTAAATTGGTATTAATTTTGGAGTGGGAGGACAATCACGGTGGTTGTCAATCCCAGCACTTTGGGAGGCCCAGACAGGACGATTGCTTGAGGCCAGGAGTTCAAGATCAAGCTTGAGGCTAAGAGTTCAAGACTAGCCGAGGCAACATAATGAAATGCCGTTTTTACAAAGAAGAAGAAGAAGACAAAGAAGAAAACCTTGGCTGGATATGGTGGTACACACCTGTAGTCCCAGCTACTTGAGGGGGCTAAAGTAGGAGGATCACTTGAACCCAGGAATTTGAGCTTACAGTGAGCTATAACTAAGCTACTGCACTCCAACTGTGTCAACAGAGCAAGAATCTGTGTCTAAAATAAAAAATAAAATAGAGAAAAAAACATACAATAAAATAAAGTAACATTTTTGACCCACTAGTTTTTATCTCCTTGGTGATAAGACCTGAGGTCTTTCTGATTAGTCCAGAATTCACTGTGTTCATTTCTCCCATTCCAAATAGTAATCAGCGATGAGTCTGTAGAGAACTCACTGTTGACCCTAAACCACTTCCTGTTTTCCTGGCACTCTTAGCAGAGACTCCCTGGGCAGTCAGAATAGAGATGGCAGTTCCTGTGAGCAGGGGAGTGGTGCTGTAGGCGCTCAGTCATCTTGACTGCTCATGCCACCCTCAGAGCTCAAGAAAGACACTGGATATGGATGCCCAAATACAGGTCTTTCGACCTAACAGTTCCACTTCTAAAAATTTATTCTACATGTAGCAAACTGTATTTGTAATCTCTTTCTTTCAGGGACCATCCATTAAGGAGGCTCTGATAAGAAAGGAGTATTCTTTGGAATTATCTGCAGCCTGTTGTAGCCAGCAAGCCATCTCATTTTAGAATGACACAGTTAGGTGACATCTTCCCCCCACGAAACCTGCCTCTGATTTCCCCATCAGAATGACACACACAGAACCTTACTCCATCCCTTACAGATTGCAGCCAAAGAACTCAAACTATTCACAAATGTTCTGCCTTTCTGATGCATGACAGAGGATGAGACAATTGGGACTATGTAATATGAGATATTGGGCAAGATGGGATGAGAAAGCAGAATCTCAAGTTACTCTTGCCACTGAGGCATTTAATTCTGTTGCACAGGAAATGCCAGAGTACTGTACAAATGGAGAAATGATTTTCAGCTCTGAACAAAAGCTGGAAGGTATTCCTCTAGCCAGATGGGGCTTTCGAACTCCTTTTTGTCACCACAATCTGTATGAATACAGCCACTACAGGAAGGATGGGAGCAGAGGGCACACTCTGGGTTCGGGGTTAGAGACTGAGAGTGCTAGCCCCACTCAGCCATTCTCAGACTCAGCTCCATGCACGGCGCCATCAGCACATGCAGAAGATGATGTAGAGCAATAGTATCCTATAAAAAGAGGCAGATAGCCCAGGGCAAGGAACCCAGTGTGAGATAGGAGACGTGGGCTACCTGCAGAGAATCCTCGACCCGTGTCATTGGAGGAGCAGCAGGAGTTGGGGATCAGAACCCACTATAGGTTCTTGATAACTGTCTATTAGAGCTCTCCATCATTCTTAACATGTCACTCTAATATCTTTGTAAAATTCTGAGCTTGATCGGCTGGGAGTAGTGGCTCATGCCTGTAATCTCAGCATTTGGGGAGGCTGAGGCAGGAGGATTGCTTTCACACAGGAGTTCATCACCAGCTTGGCAACATAGTGAGATCCTGTCTCTACAAAAAAATTAAAAATTAGCTGAGCATGGCTGCAGGTGCCTATGATCCTGGCTACTCGGGAGGCTGAAGTGGAAGCCCAGGAGTTCAAGGCTTCAGGAAGCTATGATCATGCCAACACTCTCTATCTTGGGTGACAGAATGAGACTGTCTCTAAAAATACAAAAATGAAGAAAACAAAGTTTTGAGCTTGGTGAATTCCAAGGCAAGCTTAGAATCAACTAGAAAAATAAAGTTATGTGTTGCCTTCTGTCAATTTCTTTCTCATTGTTTCTGCCACACATTACAACTTGTCAATCAAGGGGGATATGATAATTGAGTGGCAAGACTATGGCACTTGCTGTTTTAGGTTGGATAGCCCTTCACGTGCTATCTCATCTGGGATGTCAGTATTTACGGTACTGTGGGAATTCATTGACATGGCTAGAATGATGGTGGTAGTGGGATGGAATAGAATAATGTTGAGGTCTGAAGTGCCTGGCTACCAGGGAGATAATTTAGACAGAAAAATAGTAAGGCCAAAAATAAGTAGTGCCTTGGAGAGCCTGAAAGAGCATGAGATATGGATCCCTGGCTGTAATTGCAGCTGTGGTCTCTGTGAGGACAGGTGTTTGCCCTCTGATAATAAGTAGACTTTAATCTTAGGTGTGAGCACAAGCCATTGTCAACAGGAGTGGCTCCAGAGAAATTCAAAATAATTGCTCAAGATGCAATATCAGCCCACAGCCAAATTCTCACACTGGAGAATTACATTACTGGCACGTAGGAAACTGCAGTCTTGATACAGCTCGTTGGGTAATAGGAAAGGCACTGGTTCTTCCAAGTCAATAAACATCTTCTAAAGCTTCAGGAGCTACCCAGGCAAGCTATTCCAGCATTGGAGAGGTGTGGCCCTAGTGTGAGGGACGCACTGTGAACACCCAAGCTCTGCCACGCTGATTAGTTGTGTAATGAGCGAATGAGTCAAAGATCATTTTTCCTAGTTTATCAGCTACTTGCAAGCAAGCAATCCTGGAGCTGACTGTGAACCCTACAGAGTCACCCTCAGGACCTAAGTTTCAGTGGAGTAAGTGGGGAGGTGAGATGAAGAGACTGCTGGCTCATAGCCTTTAATCTAAAGAGAAGGATTCAGTCAGAAACTGTGTTTCTGTGAGCACCTGCATTTTCTTTGGGGTATTGTAAATTTCTTTCTTTTTTTTTGAGATGCATGTTTACTCTGTTACCCAGGCTAAAGCACAGTAGTATCACTATAGCTCACTACAGCCTCAAACTCATGGACTCAAGAGATCCTTCTGCCTCACCCTCCTGAGTAGCTGGGCCTATAGTCATGAGCACACTACACCTAGTTAATTTTTCTATTTATTGTAGAGCTGGAGTCTCGCTCTTTCTCAGGCCAGTCTTGAACTCCAGACCTCAAGGTATCCTCCTACCTTGGCCTCCCCCATTGCTGGGATTGCAGACATGAACCACCATGCCCAGCTTGGGGTATTGTGAATTTTTGGTGACGTCCCAAGGGAAAGAGCCCAGTAAGACTGGGATCTCATATATCTGGTGTCCTAAGGCAGGGGAAGGGTGTCTTTAGCCTCAGAGACATCAGCTCCGGCACAGTATAAAGTCTTACCTTTAAGACGTGGCTACCACTAGCCAGTCAATAGCACACACAGGTTCTATGTTCATGTTCATTCCAGTGAGCTTCCTCCCACTTGTCTCCCTAAGTGGTATTAACATGAGTCACACTGCAAATAGTCCTGTGGGGGGTAGGGTGGGGGGAAACTTTCTCCCTTATCCCCAGTGGTCCAGGAAGAAGTGAGGAAACATATACTCTCAGGGTTAAAACCTGGCTGAACTTCCTAATATCAAATGACTATGGACAAGGGATTCATCTCTGAGTTTCAATCGCTTATCTATAAATTAAAGAAAATAACATCTACTTTGTCAGGTTGTTTTGAAAATTAGGCTCGGCGCCTGTGGCTCAACGGGCTAAGGCACCAGCCACGTACACCTGAGCTGGCGGGTTCGAATCTAGCCCGGGCCCGCCAAACAACAATGAAGGCTGCAATCAAAAAATGGCCGGGCGTTGTGGCGGGCGCCTGTTGTCCCAGCTACTTGGGAGGCAGAGGCAGGAGACTCGCTTGAGCCCAGGAGTTGGAGGTTGCTGTGAGCTGTGATGCCAGAGCACTCTATCCAGGGTGACAGCTTGAGGCTCTGTCTCAAAAAAAAAAAAAAAAAGAAAGAAAGAAAACTAAATCAAATCAGGTGTATAAAGTACCTTAACTCAATGCCTAGTGTGAGTAGAAGCTCCATCGCCACCATTCGTGAATCTCAGAGTTAGAAAAATGGTAAAGGTCATCCAATAAAAGCTTCCTTCTGCTTTTCTATTGTCAGAATGTCCTAGTCCATCTGCATGCCATGTGGCTGTCCAGCCACTACTTTCAATTCATCTAAGGCAAGGGGTATCCTCTTCAGGAGTTCTGAAGGTTTTGCTGAAATTGAGCTGAAATATAATGCTCAGGGGCTCTTACTATCTGAAATGGCAATTCCATGCCTCGTGCAAGACTAGTACTTCCGGTTGTGCAGACTGAAGGTTGCTCAGTTCCGGGTATCTGTAGAATACCAGGTCAACAGTGCTCCTTGGAGTTGGGTAGTGTGATGGTCCTTTCTATAAGATAGTCATTCAAATATTTGGTGTCAACCTCATATTCATCTGAGTCTTTCCTTTTCCAAAGAAAACACTCAAAATTCTTTCTATCCTGCCTTACATGACAAATTTTGCTTCCCATCATGCTTGCCACTCTTCTCCAAATCTCAACCATGTGGTGCCTGGGATCTGGGCACAATGTTGCAGAGTCATCATCTGAGACCCACTTTTCACAGCTCATGCCACTAAGCTATGTTCTCTCACCCCTACTCCATCCTTTGTTTGCATAGTTTGTTCCTCTTATTTTAGTTCTTGCTTAATGCAAAAACAGGAACTCACATTTACCCCCATGAAATTGCTAGACTCACTTTATCCTTTCCGATGATGAAGACCTCTTTGTATCATACAGCATACTCATTGTCTCATGTTGGTAGACATCACTGGAACTCGCAGGACCAATGACACAATTCTTTATTCCACTCTCAGAAAATTCTCTCCTGCATACCATGGAATGCTATTCAGCCATAAGAAAGATGGTGACTTCACATCATCTTTTGTAATATCCTGGGTGGAGGTGAAATACATTCTTCTTAGTAAAGTATCACAAGAATGGAAAAGCAAGTTGGCTTGGCACTTGGGACTCAAGCACCTAAGGCGCCAGCCACATACACTTGAGCTGCAGATTCGAATCCAGCCCAGGCCCGCCAAACAACAATGACGGCTGCAACCAAAAAATAGCCGGGCATTATGGCAGGTGCCTGTAGTCCCAGCTACTTGGGAGGCGGAGGCAAGAGACTTGCTGGAGCCCAGGAGTTGGAGGTTGCTGTGAGCTGTGATGCCATGGCACTCTACCCAGGGCGACAGCTTGAGGCTCTGTCTCAAAAAAAAAAAAGAATGGAAAAGCAATTATCCAATGTACTCCATACTAATATGAAACCAGTAGATGATCTGATGCTTGCCCACATGGGTGAAAAACTCATTTCATTTAAAGATGGGGAGAGGAATAACGGGGGGTGCTGTCACTGAATGAGCATGGTATAGGGGGTTGGCACACTTTTTATGTGTGAGACTTAAACACAAGAGGGACTCTACCTAACAAAATCAAATATTTTGACCTGGTTGTTTTGTACCCTCACATTAACCTGAAATAAATTGACTTTAAAAAAAAAAAAAAAAGAAGAGAAAAAGAAAATTCTCTGCAACTTAGCATTGATTCTTTTTTCCTTATTTCTTTTCTTTATGTTTGTTTCTTTGATTGTTTGTTTGGATTTTTATAGCAGATGACGATGGCTCAGTTGTCTCTATGTTGACCAGTTTTTTGTTTGTTTGGTTTTTGTTTTGTTTCTTTTTTGAGACAGAGTCTCAAGCTGCGGCCCCAGGTAGAGTGCCGTGGCGTCATAGCTCACAGCAACTGCAAACTCTTGGGCTTAAGTGATTCTCTTGCATCAGCCTCCCAAACAGCTGTGACTACAGGTGCCCACGACAATGCCCGGCTATTTTTCTTTTGCAGTTGTCATTGTTGTTTTAGCTGGCCCAGGCCGGGTTCAAACCCACCAGCCTCAGTGTATGTGGCCGGTGCCCTGCCCACTAAGCTACGGGCGCTGTCCTTGAGAGACTTTGTTTAGTTTCTTGTTCAAGTTATTTATTTTTTCAGCAGCCACTTATGGAGCACCTGCTGTGTCTTGGCACTGTCTTAGATACTTACAGCACAGGCAGTGTTGTGGTAGCCAATCTTTAACACCTGACTATGAGGGGAGAAAAAAGGCCTGGTTTATAGTGTTTGCTGATTTTCATGACATAACTACTTCCAGCGTGGCAAAGATATCAAGCTACCTAAGGTGATGTCATTGGGAATATTTGTATTGCACAACTGGCTCTCGGGCACCAGCATGAGTCAACTCCAGTACATCCACTGATAATGTACAGAAAAATCCTACCTGGTCTCTGACTTAGCAAAGCTGTGTGGGGTTTTCATAGTCTGGTGATGCACAATCTCCTCCCTAAACCTACCATGGAGAAACCATGTCAAAGGAGAAAATGACATCTGTCTGATATGATTTGTTCTCAGTGAGCCCATGTTGTTTCATAATTGCAAAGAACTCTAGTGAACTATTCTGTTCTTGTTTCACTCAAAATTATTTCTAGAAGCAATGTCAAACTTCATTCTAGGGGCTCTACCTTCTCCTTTTGAACTTGTACACTGCCCATTTTTAGTTTTCTAAAATTATTCTCCATAAGTCCTCAAAGCTCTCCATGAACAATTTGGAAATCTCATCCCTATATTTTCTGGGTATCTTGGGGCAAATTCTATTCCAATAATGGGGCCCAGAGCTCATAGAGCCTCTTAACTCATCTTTAGCTTTAATTCAAACAAATGTAGAGTCTTCCCTTTGGGATTCAAAGATCTTTGTACTTCATGAGAAAGATTGAAGGAAAATCAGGATAAGGATTTTTTCACATTTCCATAGCAGAAAATCTTTTTTTTTTTTTTAATTGTGATAGGCAGAATAATGGATCCCCAAAGACATTCATGTCCTAATTGCTGGGTATGGGGGATTTGTTAAATTACATGATCCTATATGTGTGTGTGTGTATATTATACACACATCCTTTTTTTTTTTTTCTTGCAGTTTTTGGCTGGGGCTGGGTTTGAACCTGCCACCTCTGGCATATGGGGCCAGCACCCTACTCCTTTGAGCCACAGGCACCGCCCCTTACATTATCATGTTTTATATTACATGGCAAGGAGGGATTAAGGTTGCACATAGAATTAAGCTTGCTTACCAGCAGACTTTAAAATAAGGAGCACATGGGACAATCCAGGTAAGCCCAATTTAATCACAAGACTCCATTAAATGTGAAAGCCAGAGGCAGAAAAGATTTAACGATGCTATACTCACTCTGGGAGGATGAGGCAGGAAGGTTGTTTAAGCTCAGGAGTTTGAGACCAGACTAAGCAAAGTGAGGACCCTGTAGAGCACCCTGTCCCTACTAAAAATAGAAAAATTAGCCCAGCATCATGGTGGGCGCCTGTAATCCCAGCTATTAGGGAGGTTGAGGCTGGAGGACTGCTTGAGCCCAGGAGTTTGAGGTTGCTGTGAGCTAGGTTGACATCACAGTACTCTAGCCCTGGTAATAGAGTGAGATTCTGTCTCAAAAAAAAAAAAAAAGATACTGTACGCTAGACTTTGAAGATGGAGGAAGGGGGCAAGAAACAAGGAATGCAGGTGGCTCTTAGAAGCTGGAAAAAGCAAGAGAATGGCTTTTCCTCTAGAACCTCCAGAAGAAACCTGGCCTACCCTGGAATGAGACCCATTTTAGACTTCTGACCTCCAGATTTGGAAGGTAATAATTTGTGACATTCATCTACCAAGCTTGTGATAATTTGTTATAGCAGCAATAAAAATCTCATACGCTTGTGTGTATGGTGTACATGGTGTACATGGCTGGCGCCTTAGCCCATTGAGCCACAGGTGCCGAGCCTGCCATCTTCTACTATAAAGGCTGGAAAGCCCAAGGCTTGCTGCGTCAGCAGGTCTGTGCTGTTCTTGTCCATGAGCAAAAACATGTTGGTGACCTAGATACCATTTTCACCAAAATATGGTGTTGTGGAAATCCAGAGGACCTTGACCACTGAAGAAAGTGCTTTGGCTGTCAGAATACACCCAGTGACAAAGGAGAAGATAATGCTTCTCCTCAACAGTATCACGCTCAGCTGCAGTCACATCCAACATGGGGTGTCCCCAACTACCCAGCTCTGTCTTTATATAACACAAGCACACACAGCCAAGATGTCTTCAGAAGCAAGAGTGTTACATGTAGATGAGTTTCCAAATGTAAACTCCATTCTACATGGCACCCTCCTTTCCTAGCATCTCAATGTTCCAGCTTCTGAGAGCAGAAGTCCCACCTTATCTGAATCCCAAAACCCACCATGTTTTCTAGCTCAAAATGAGTGTTAACTTTTCAGAGGGAAAATACCACCTTATGGCTCGGTGCCTGTGGCTCAACAAGCTAAGGCGCCAGCCATGTACACCTGAGCTGGCGGGTTCAAATCCAGCCCGGGCCCACCAAACAACAATGACGGCTGCAACCAAAAAATGACTGGGCGTTGTGACGGGTGCCTGTAGTTCCAGCTACTTGGGAGGCAGAGTCAAGAGACTCACTTGAGCCCAGGAATTGGAGGTTGCTGTGAGCTGTGAGGCCACAGCACTCTATCCAGGGTGACAGCTTGAGGCTCTGTCTCAAAAAAAAAAAAAAAGAAAGAAAAGAAAAGAAAATACCACCTTATTACAGCAAAAGTAATTTTTTGCTTCCTCATTCCGCTGAGGAAATTAGTCCATTTGTACCTCAACCCATGGTTTCTTAGTTTCTCTTTTTGAGTCTCATAATTTTATTTATTTATTTATTTAACTTTTTGGAGATACGGTCTGTCATCCTGGCTAGAGTGCTGTGGCATGAGCCTAGCTCATAGAAACCTCAAACTCCTGGACTCAAGGGATCCTCCTGCCTCAGCCTCCCGAGCAGCTGGGAATACAGACGTGCACCATCACACACAGCAAATTGTTCTTTTTTCTTTTTTTTTTTATAAAGATGAGGGCTCTCACCTCTCTCACTCTCTCTTCTCTCCCATCCCCCCACGTGTGCTTCTTCTCTTCTCCTCTCCTGTTCTCTCTCTCTCTCCGCCCCTTTCTCTCTCTCCTCTCCTCTCTTCCCCTGTTTCTCTCTTTCTCTCCCCTCCTCCTTAATGCTGCTCTGCAGCTTCCCCCACCTTTCGTACAAGCAAAAAGAAAAAAAAAAAGATGAGGGCTCTCTTTGGCTCAGGCCTGTCTTGAACTCCTGACCTCAAGAGATCCTCCCACCACGGCCTCCTGAGGATTAAAGGTGTGAGCAACCACACCCAGCGGTGTCTTACAAATTTAACTTCGCTTTCTTTTTTTATTTTCAGCAAGTCAAGGAAAGTTTATTAAATATACAGTTTTGAGGGGTACCAGCTGCTTCTTGGAAATCTAAAATGTTGGGTTTAAAAAAATAAAACGTTGGGTTTCAAGGCGGCTGCATGTCTCCTAAATCATTGGGGGTTCAGGCAGCTGCCTGGGTCCTTGATTGCTGGAGGGCTCTAGGTTGAGAGAGGACCAAGCCCCCCAGAGTAAGGCAAACAGGAAACAAAGTTTCCTGAGAAAGAGAAAGGCAGCTTGACAGCGTGAGAGCAAGGTACAAGCTTACAGAGCAAGGTGCGTGCGCCATAGGCAGCAAACAGCCACCCACTGCCATGACAGAGAAAAGGCAAGAGGCCTAACTGCCCTTTTCCATCAGTACTCCTTCTTCAGCCCTCCTGTCCCCGCCATCACGAAACTCTCAGCAACGCCAAGTGAGGACTTTGCCACGTACTTGGGTCTCACAAATGAGCGTTTCAGGGGTGTGCGGAGACTTTATGAACAGCCGTATTTTGCCCTTTCCGTCCTCCAGCGTGGTGGGCGGACTGCACTCTTTTGCACAGCCCGAGTACTCATTTATCTTCAGCCCAGGATAATTGGTTTCTTCCTACCACAAATGTTCCCTGGAGGAGCTCCGTTTCCTTCTTCTTCTTCTTCTTTTTTTTTTTTTTGAGACAGAGTCTCACTCTGTTGCCCAGGCTAGAGCACAGTGGTGTCATCATAGCTCACAGTA
The DNA here is from genome assembly GCA_963573935.1 of Arctocebus calabarensis. NCBI lineage: Eukaryota > Metazoa > Chordata > Mammalia > Primates > Lorisidae > Arctocebus > Arctocebus calabarensis. The sequence goes on from CAUYON010023679.1 coordinate 22,880, forward strand.
ACCTCAAACCCGTGGGCTCAAGCGATCCTCTTGCCTCAGCCTCCTGAGTACCTGGACTACAGGCACCTGCCACAATGCCTGACTAGTATTTTTTTTTTTTTTTTTTTGTGACAGAGTCTCACTATGTTGCCCTGGGTAGAGTGCTGTGGCATCACAGCTCACAGCAATCTCCAACTCTTGGGCTCAAGCGATTCTCCTGCCTCAGCCTCCCAAGTACCTGGGATCACAGGCACCCGCCACAATGCCTGGCTATTTTCTTGTTGGAGTTGTCATTGTTTTTTTTGTTGTTGTTGTTGTTGCAGCTTGGCCAGGGCGGGCCTAAACCCACCACCCTCGGTATATGGGGCCAGCGCCCCACCAACTGAGCCCCAGGTGCCGCCCAGGAGTTATCATTGTTGTTTAGCTGGCCCCAGCAGGGCTCGAACCCTGCAGCCTCAGTGCATGTGGCTGGCGCCATAATCAAGTGCCGTAACCACTGTGTTATGAGCGCCAAGGCCCAGCTAGTTTTTTTATTTTTAGTAGAAAGAGGGTCTCCCTCTTGCTCAGGCTACTCTCAAGCTCCTGAGCTCAGGGGATCCACCGGCCTCAGCCTCCCAGGGTGCTACGATTGTGGAGGGGAGCGACCACACCCAGCTGTTCTTTTCTCTCTGTATTTGTTCCAGTCTCAAGTTTCAGGCCTCAGCGTCTCAGGAACCGTGTCCACTCAGCGTCTTACTCATGACCGGGGCGTGGGTACTCTCGGCTTGTTACTCATTAACACACTCCAGGTGCTGTGGGGGAATCCGCGACGCTGCATGGGATAGGAATCTTGCCCTGGCGTTCACAGTCCATGTGGGAGGTGACCAGATAATTACACTCCGAGGTCAGAAGGGCCACGTGCTCTAAGAACTGATAAGATGGGGAGCTCAGACATGCGCGAGAGGTCACTTCCACCCAAAGGGAGGCTCGAGGAGGAGGCACCTGGAAGCGGGACCTTGAAAAGTAGGAGCAAGTTCAGGATATGAAGAACAGGATGGGTGTCACTGAGAGCAGAGGAGGCTGTCATGTGAACACAAACAGGACACTGTGTGATAATGGTGCTGAGACTGAAGTTCAGTTTGAGTCAAGCACAGCCTGGCGCGTGTGGTGGGGGGAGCTAAGCAGGAGACAAGACTAGAGATGTTAAATGCGGCCAGACCTCGGAGGGTGGCCAAGTCAGCAGGCGGGATGTATGTTTCAGCTGGGGCAACGGGGAGTCTCAGAAGTCTCAGAGCAAGGAGCCAAGCCACGTATTTTTTAGATGCATAATGAACCCCTAATTTTAAGAAATAAAGGAAGTTGGTATTCAATGATTTAACCAAATTGTGGTGGGTTGTTGTCTAACCTCTGATCTCCCTCTCAAAAAAAAAAAAAAAGGCGACCTTTTAAAGAAAATTTCCAGATTTATAGGAGCAAGCAAAGACAATGCTACATAGACTATAAAAGGCCTTTCTGATGCACACCCAAGAGAAAGTCTGGAAACAAAGCTGTTACTCAGACCACCAGGCACTGGTCTTATGGAAGCTCTGCCATCAGAAGAAGGCAGCTCTCAAGTCCAAGGAAATGACCTTGGAATGGCATCCGGGAGCCACATTGTAGTGTTCGTCCTGTCACTGATTCGTGGGTCTCCCTCAGCTTCGCAGCTGGTGTCCATCAAGGTGGCCTCTGAGGGTCCTCACACCCTGGGCAAGGGACGTTAGGGAACTTGCTCTGTTACCCCCCATGATGCCTCTGCCCCTCTGCTACCACCCCAGCATGGGCATGAAAAGAATGTGCTTGCTCTTCTTGCCTTGTCCCTGTGACTTCTCTTGTCTTAGGACGCTGTACACAGATCTCCAGACACAGAGCGTACCAACCACAGTCCCCTTTACTCTATTCCTTTTTCCAAGTAGAGTCTGATCTGCACTGGAGAGATGTTTCAGGTGGCAGCAATGCTGGAGTGGGCAAAACTTGAAGAAAACCAGCTACAAACTCTGTCCATGGAAGGCCTGCCCTGCAGCACTGTTTAGAATGTGGCTTTTAGAGAAAGATAGCTCAGTGCCATGAACTAGGTTGTGCAAAGCTTTGAAGTGTGCAGGGAGGTGGGGAAGCCACTCATCTTTTTTATGGGAAATGGCATTAGAGAACTGTCCTTGAATAGAGGTTCTCCCGCATTCCCTGGTCTCAACACCTGGAATTGCAGGTCGGCTTGGAATAGATCTGACTGGTTTAGAAATGCAGCTGTCAAGCTGTGGGCACCATCTGTCACTATGGAGGGGCGAGACAGAGCTACGAAGATGGCAGTGGAGCCAAAGGCAGAGACAGGAGTAAGGCAGGAAAAGGAAGGGGAGGTAGGGACGTCCTGAAATCTCCCCAGCATCTTGCAACACAGCTATGAGTGAGCTGTATCCCCGGACAGATCCTGCAAAGAAGGTATCACATCTTTCCTGGAGATAACTTCCATCCTCCAGAGATCGTTGCCTTCTCAAAGCTAAGCCAAATCTTGTTGCTGGAGCCACAGCCCTATCCACTGGGGGAGTTCTCCACCCAGGGCCAATTGCCAACATGATGACAGGGCCCAATCCCAGCATGACCGAGACAAAAGGCCCTTGGAGAATACTTAGGCAATTCCCCTCTCTCTCCGAAGGAGGAAAATGAGGCCCAGGAATGGAGAGGGATTTGTCAAAGTCATTCATCTAGCCAGCAGCTGCACTAAGGCCTTCTTATACAAGGTATAGTGGTCACATAAATCAGCCTTACAGCCAGACTTCATAGGTCTAAATCCTGGCTACCCCTCTGCCCCTCTGCCAGCCGAGAGGTTTGACCGATTTTCAACATTTCTTTTTTTTTCTTTTCTTTCTTTTTTTTTTCTTGTTCCACATTATTTATTTCTTAAGTTAGAGTATACATCAAGTCCAGCCAGAATACAGTAGGCACATAGCTGTGCCTATTGTTAACGTCGCATTAAGAAAATAGCTTTTCATTCATATTGCATTTCAACTGCAGTAACACCATCCTGGATAAAAAAAGTACCACCCTGGAGTCAAAGCTGTCTATATGTGAGAGGGGGCTAAGAGGCAGTTTCCCCCAAAGCGTCTTTGTTCTGTTTCAAGTGACCTCTTGATGCAAGGAGTATTTCCCAGCCTCAGGAATAGGAAGTGCAGCCACAGACGGTGATTTTTAAAATCACACTGCGGAGGCTCAAACTTCTTGCTACTGTGCGTGACACCAAACTGACCATTCATCTGGACGATAAGGCAGGCAAAAGTTGGCACTGAGAGTCCCCACAACTCAGGGCATTACTGAGATTCTGTGTCTGGCCTCACTTCACTGTTCTTAGTGGCAGGTAGCGCTCTTGGGTCCCCAGCACCAAGCACTGCAAGTACTAGCTAAAACTATCTTTCCGTGCTCAGCTGAGTCCCCATGGCACTCTTTATAATGGTCTAAACATTTGCAGGAAAGCCATGGACAGCACACTCAAATCCACAATGATGCGAGGTAGTCGAGATGCACTGTGATCGCCCGGTGCTCTACCAGCCCTGGCCGCCCTCAGTTCCCATCAGACATTCTGCTTCTTGTCTCAGAAACTCAAGAACTGCAAAGGAGGGTGTCACACAGCAGGCAGGGCACCACGCAGGAGCCAGTACATGTGAAGGGACATGCAAAGTGACAAAATTACCCAAATACCTTTCTCTATAATAAAAGAATCTTAATAAAAGCATAATTTAAAAGAAGTGTCAAAAAGCTTAGTGAAAAAAATCGAAGCTGTAAACTCTACCAAAGTTTGAAGGCTCTCTTGAAGAATCATACCTTGTAAGATCAGTCGTGATTTATTGGTGGAAACTTCAATTCCGTGATTTCAGAGTCAGGAGAACTACTTCCGCTTCTGTCACTATAGGTGTCCCTGGGCGAGAGCCGGCAGCCTTTCTGGAGGTAATGCGGGAGCTGCCCCACAGGGGCCAGGAGGAGGCCAAAGTAGGGTGGAGAGGGCTTGATAGGTCTGGACAGGAACTCAGGGTGGTACTGAACCCCAACAAAAAATGGATGATCTGCAACAGAAATTCAAAAGAAATAGTTTCAGGATGCATGTTATGCATAAAATGTCAGAGATGAGGGGAAAAAAATCTTATTAAATGTTTCACATTTCCATAGGCCCTAAAACTATTTGAAAATAATTTCATTTGATTCTAGGTAAAGGTAACCTCAAAGCACAAGCAATCCGAGGCCCTTTCCCTGACATTGCTGTCTCCTCCCAAGCTGAAGGAACTGCCTCTGCAGGATCCTGAGAGAAACAGTGGATCCCATGACTTCTGCCAAGTGAGTCGAGCAGTTCATGTGAGAGTTGAAGGGGCTACTTTTAATGCCACATCTAAACACTCATTGAAGAGGAAGAACTGAGCCCAGAAGTTAAACAGCTGCCGAGGAAGGCCATGCACAAAGACAAACCTCTCAGGGTTCTAGACCCCTCATTCACCAAGCCCCTTTCCCTCACAATTCAGCACTTTTTCATAATTCTGTTATGTCAGGAGTGATAAGATACATTTTTTCCCCATATGCCAAGAAAACCTTACTAAGTTTTCCATTAAATACAACCGCCTGAGTAATCACCTTCTAACTCCACAATTTCCATTCTCTCTCCTTCAACATCTTGGCCAACAAACTTCAAGCCTTGCTCTTCCAAACAGTTTTTCAAGACTGGATTTACCTGTTGAGGCATGAGGAAAAAAAGTTGCTAGCCTCTCAGCTTACTGTCTTCCCAGAGTCACAGGAAGGAGCAAGATCAAATCCTCACCTCAAATCTATGGCGATGTCTCTCTTCCAAGTAGTCTGGATCTCCGTAGAGTTTCCCTGGCAACACAAACATGCTGGATGTAAAGAATTCAGATTTCACAGAATTATTTATTCACAACTGCGTTTTGCTTCCCAGTTTACTTTTCATTCCTGACGCTGCCAGGATTTTGGAGACTAGTTCTACAATTCTGCAATGGTTACCTGCTCTTAGAAGCACAACTTCAACTAATTCTTGGGCGTCTGAGTCTTTCTGACCATACAAGGAAAACTAACAGAAACAAGACGTTCATCACCACCCTCAAGATATATGACTACTGAGCACTTCACTGCTAGAAACTGCTTGGAAAACAAATCAGGATATGTTACCTGGCAAGGGCCCTGAGAATAATGTGGGGAAAGGGGACAAGAACTAAACAGATGACCTCTGACCTCTGATGACCATGCAGTTCAGATCACAGGCATCAAGGATCATTAGCATCTGGTGGCTAATGGAGTACTTTACTCATTCACGATCACCTAATGGTATGTTACAAAAGCTTTGAGATACACAAAAAAAATCAAGAAATGTAAAATCCACACAGATGGAAACACACGAAGCCCTCCCAGCAGCACCAGAAGCTGAGCAAGTTGATACTTGCACAGGTCAATTACAAAGCCCAGCTGTGTTTCTTGGAAGTGAAATAATGAACCATCACACTGTCTCAAACTTTCGTTGTGACCTATGAATCCCCCAATCCATAGAACGTTACAGCCCAAAATCCCTAAAGATCCCCTACTCAAATGATTCTCAAACTATGGTACTATGGAACCTCCAGAGAGATAAAAGTCTCCCTCTGCTAATAAAGGTGGAATTTCCCCAGTGGGCAAGCAAGAAAAAAAAACTCTAATAGACTCATTTTCATAAAATGTTGTCTCCCCAAATTTCCCTAAATCTTAGCACCTATCAATACTGTTAGAATAAAGTCTATTTAAGTTGACTCATATGAAATGGACATTTTTATGGGACAAAAACCATCAAATTATCAGCAATTTCACACAGTTCAACTTAAAAGTCAGTCTGCCTGGCTCTTCGGAGCCATTGCACCACCCTAAGACACATGTCCTAAATATGTTGAGCCAAAGGCTGGGCCAACACAGGGCAGCTCTTACTCATGATGGAGTTTTTGGTCTGGAACAGGGTTCTCCGCTTGCCCAGCCTCATGGTTCCACCCATCTGCCCAGGATTGTGTTCGGGCATGTCTATGACCTAGAGGTGTTCAGAAAACAAACATGATCTACAAAACTCTGCTTGTATTAAGAGATAGAGCAGCTTTACTCAAGGAGTAAGTTTGCAAGTAAGTTCTCATCCTCCAGCCTTCCCCGTTATAAAAGATGTTTTGTCACGGGGTGATGTCTCCCAGGACTCATTTTTAACCCTTTTTTGCAGAGGTTAGAGCCTTCACCCTGGCCTCACACCCTGCAGCCATGTGCAACTGGTTCCTCCTTTGGTCACTCCTGCTCCAGTGCTCTGGCGGTAAGTAGCACGTGCCAAGAGAGGCTACTACAGCAGCACAGGAACAAGGCTAGATATGTCATAACATACCTGTCTCCCCAGCCAAATGCTGCTCATTTGTCTCCCCTCCCCAAAGCTGCTCAAATGCAGGGGATGCAGGGCGGGCACCCAGCAGGAGCTTAGCAAGTATCTGTGGAACAGTGGGACATGGTACCCGGCAGGGATAGTCCAGATCATCTCTCAGCACAGTGCCAAGTGCCTTCAACCTCTACAACCTTCTCTGGGCCCTGCTCCCTCCTCACCCCAAAGACCTACGCTTCAAAACCTTTGTTCAGCCCCTTGAGCTTAGTCCCAGCAATGTTTAATTTCAGGTTGACAAACATACTGATGCTGCCTAAGTGCTATAAGCTCAAGGACCGTGTCCACCTCATTTAAGCACAGTGTCCTCAGTGACAAGACAGTTCCTAGCACACAGCAGGTACTCAACACTTGTTGAACACTGAAAAAAATAAGTGCCCTTTATGTGCCTGTCACCCCTGAGCTGGGGATTCGAAAATGAATAAAGGCACCGTCCCTTCTTCATAAGCCTTAATAATACAATGGGTTGAGCAGTGCCACGCACCACTGGCACAAACTCTAATGTGAGGTATGCTGGCCTGGGAAAGCTTGATGCCCTTAAAGCAATCATTACTAGATCCTAGCACTTCTCCAGTAACAAACCTACCTCCCAGGACTATGGCTGGTGAGCACATGAATGCATACATATGGCACAGAGTAAGTGCCCACGTTAAGTATTTCATGTTACACATAGCATTACCATGCTCCTTAGAGCTGAAGGAAGTAGGGGTGGAGAATTATTTTATTCAAGTATCAGTCCCCTCTAGTTGACTGGGCTAGTACCTGTCTTTAAAACTTTCTTTGGTAAGTTGGAAAGATTAGCAAGGAATTACAACATGAAAACTGAAAGGTTTTCCTGTCTAGTAGCTCTGAAAACCCAAGACCCGGGGTTCTCTCCAGGAAGTGGACCCTAGCATCTCCCTTCCTGCCTCCAAACATCACTCACGTTCAAGAGCACCCCTTATAAATCCTTCTAAGCCCTGCAGAGTTGCAAACGCTCGACTCACCACAGGATGGCTGGTCTTAGGGTCAAACTCCGTAGAATTAGCATCTAAAAAATCAAAACACTTGTATTACAAAAAGTTACAAAACTGATTATTTAGTAGTTTCTTTGTTAAGCCCTAAATCACACTTTCCCTAGTCAGTTTAGAATCAATGATTAGAACAAAAATTAGGGACAGAATTTTTGTTTTTCTGACGGTTTTTTTTTTCATTTTTGGCCAGGGCAGGGTTTGAATCCACCACCTCCGGCATATGAGGCCAGCACCCTACTCCTTTGAGCCACAGGCGCCGCCAGGGACAGAATTTTTCAGCTGTAAAATACTCCACACACAAACACATGAATTTTTCCCATTAAATCTGTAACTCTCCAAGAAGTCAAGCTGTGCAAAATAGGGAAATCAAAACCACTGACATAACCTTATGATTTTTATTTTATAGATAATGCATCTTTACAATGTTTACACTGTCATCTTAACTTTGAGACTCCTCTCTCCAATCAAGTACTATTAATATTTCTTCTACATTTCTTTCATACTCAGGTTCTAATACATTGCCCTATTCAGTGATTTCACTCCGTCCGTAGTTGATAAAATTAACTGGTTTCAACTCAAATAATTTTTCTACCCTTTACTGAAAGTACCATCTAACCACAAGCAAAACCACTGAAGACTAAAAGGCAAAAAAAACACAAAAACCCAAGTACTGCATCAGGGTCTGTGTGGATGCAGATATAGTTCCACTCTGAGCCTGAACCAGCATCTGGTCACAACTGAAGGGTAAGCTCATCACCAAGGCACCCACCCACCTGGACCCTGACTGGGAGGCAGGGGGTTGAGTTGTGAAGGAGTACAGGGAGCCCAGAAAGCTAGCTCTGGGGTGGCAGGTAGTAAGACAGTGCCTGCCAGGACTCAGAAGCCAGAGCTAAAGGGCATGCTGCCTACCAACCAGCCACCCCTGCCCAGGGTTACTGGGGAGTAGCCTCTCAGAGAAAAGGTGAAATAAATCCCAGCCCCAACCACAACCTGGCCACTGAAGAATCACTCATACTGTGTGAAGTCAGGCTGCTTTACATTCTTTCAGGTCGCACTGTTTATTTTTCATAGAACTTAGGAGGTCTTTCTGAAAATCTAACAGATCAGTTAGGTTAGCAAAGAATAGACGGACTATGGCAGAATATTCCATCCGTGGTCCCAGAAAACCACCGGGCTAATACTCATACCTATGTGTGCTCCCTCTCCTGCTGACACTGGGCTTGGCCACATGACTTGCTATAGCCATTGAAGGACATTAATAAGCTTGATGAATGCTTGCACAGTGAGCCTGCGTTTTAGAAGCCACTCAGTCCCCCATAAGTAAAGAAGCTTAGGCTGAACTAATGACCAGACACCTAATGGAGAAACCACTTCCATGTCCCTTCCAGGTCAAGCACACAGGCAGGAATAAGCAATCTCAGATACAACACCACATTGGAACAACAGCATCTAGCTGAGCCAACCACAGAACACTGAGACATGGCCAGAGTAGTAGCTCACTCTGGGTGGCCCAGGCAGGAGGAACCCCTGAGCTCAGGAATTCCAGGCCAGCCTGAGCAAGAGTGAGACCCCGTCTCTACTAAAACTAGGAAAAAATGAGCAGGGCATTGTGGAAAGCACCTATAGTCCCAGCTACTCAGGAGGCTGAGGCAGGAAGATTGTTTGAACCCAGGAGAGCTTGAGGTTGCTGTGAGCTATGACACCATAGCACTCTATTCTGGGCAACAGAGTGAGATAAGGAGGGAAGGGAGAGAGGGAGTGAGGGAGAGAAGGAAAAAATACTGACAAATGATAAATCACTACTGTTGGAAAGAAAACACTGAGTTTTGGGGTGGTCTGTGACACAGTAATACAGTTAGCTCAGCAAAGAGCTGATAATACTCTTGAGCATTTCCTATTTGCCAGGCACTTCTAGAGACTATTTATATGCATTATTTCACTTTAATTCTTACAACCATGTGAAGTAAGTACTGTTATTACTCCCATCTTAAAGAAGAAGAAACAAAAGGCAGGTAATTTTCTTAAAGTCACCTATAATAAGTGGTAAAGTCAGAATTTAAGCCTAGGTCTGATAGCTCCAGAGCCCAAGTTCACAAACAACTGCACAAGCCACACATAGGCCACGAACTTCTTGCTGGGCACCAGCTCTAGAACGGTAGCCATGGTGACCAAAGTGAGATACTCTCAAGAACAGAAGTGCAGAGACAGAAGGCCAAAGGACTGCTTACTCAGCCATGCTCCCTCCTTCCTGCGTGGAGGAGCCAGTTGCACCTCAGTAGCAAGGGAGCCTCCTCTCCAGCATGCTGTGAGGTGCTGAGAGGCCAGGCCAGCCCTTCTTCACAGCTCCCAATCACCTATGATAAAAGGGGCTTCACGCCCCCCACAAAACCCAGGAGCAGGAAATAACAGAGCTTCTTGACATGCACTTACCTTGCCATCCCAGCACATTTCTTGAGAATTCGACCACTGCCAACTGCATTCCTAAGCACACACCTTCCAGGAGAGAAAAACAAATAAAGCGCCATTAAAAAGGCAGCTCCCTACATTTCCCACCAGCCTGCCATGGTGTCCCCAGAACTATCATCACAAACTCATAATTCTCTACTATCAACAAGCACTCCCTACTGTTATGCTTCTCCTGTATTTGATTTCAAAAACTGAAAGCTACATGAAGAGTTCAGGTTTTGCAAAGTTACCTAACTTTAAAAATAAATAATATTCTATTCGGTACTTCAAAATCTAAGTTTCCTTACCCCCTCCATGAAACGATAAATCACTATTGTTGGAAAGAAAACACTGAATTTCGGGGTGGTCTGTGACACAGTAATACAGTAAATAGTTCTCATTTACTATCAGTTAAGCTGCAAATTACTAAAACATACAGCACAGGAGGCATCCAAAGTCATTTCATCCAATTACAGATGGCTGTGGTGGCAAGAGAGGAGGATACAATACACAGCTCAACCTCATGTGCACTACACACAACCGGGTCCATTCAATGACAGGATTTCCCATTTCCCAGTTCATAGTTAATGCTCTCAAAATTCCATGACATCTGCATGTAGCTCACAAACAAAGTTTCCACTTTTTTTTTTTCTTGTTGAGATGGAGTCTCATTGTCGCCCTCGGTAGAGTTCTGTTGCATCATAGCTCACAGCAACCTCAAACTCTTGGACTTCAGCGATTCTTAGATTCAGCCTTCTAAGTAGCTGGGACTACAGGTGCCCACCACAACACCCAGCTATTTTTTTATTGCAATTGCTTAGCTGGCCCAGGCCAGGTTCAAATCCTCAGTGTACGTGGCTGACACCGTAACCACTGTGCTACAAGCACCAAGCCCATACATTTTCCACTTTAAAAGTGAATTCTCCCAAAGAGAACCGAAAAGGCTTCTACTTGGACTGCACATTTCAGTACCTCCCCACTTTATTCACAGGCTCCACGTGGTACCTTTTCCTATTCTCTCCTCCTCTGCATGAAGAGTGCACTACACAGCTCCTTACCCAAAAAAGGCTTTTTCTGTTTCCGAGCCCAGGCAATTGCTTGGATTTTTCCTTCTGTTCCTCGAACACCAAATCCTCCTGGAACGAGGACTCCACTGCACAAGAGAACAAACCACAAGGCCACTCCCCTTTTCTTTCAGTCCGGCATGTAGTAACAACCTAAGGAGCCATCCCAAGACACTGATGCCAGAGGTGACTCCATCTGTTCTGGTAGTGGAACTACAACTATGTGAAAGCCTGTCAGTGAGCTGTATGCAAACATCATGAACTTGGGGACTGCATACGAAACCATGGGCTTTCCTTAACGTAATAGGAGAAAAATCTTATTACAAGTGAAGAACAAGACAGTATACAGAACTGTGATACTGCTACAGCACTTGTCCCAGGCACCTATTGTTTATTTCTTTAATATACAGGGTGGCCACACAGTCCATGTGCAAATTTAAATTACACACTATTTTAAACTGTACAGGAACTTTATGGCCACCCTCTGTATATTAATATAAATGCAATTTATTTAAGCCTCTTGGCTTAAAGTGCTCCCCTGAGTAGGAAGGGGGCCTTTCTCCATCAGCTCAGTGTACCACACTGACCAAGCACCTCAGTAGTTGCACAGCTCTGTAATATTCAATAGTCCTAGTGACCTAGAAAATTCTTGCTAAACTTTTTACTATTATATAATTTTTTCTTTGTAAACATATTTCCTGAACATTCCAGGGGGGTTTACTATTATAAATAACAGCTGCCTAGAACAACTTATGAGACTCTACTGCTGGGTACTCATCAAATGTTCTGAATGAAAAATCTTTAAGCCTCATCAAGCAATACCAACACAATTAGAACAGGCTTTCTTCAGATCAATGATAATGGTAAGCTGCATCTTATGAGTCATAAATCATATGGTATGTAGTTTTTTCAACTATTAAAAGATATATATACTTTTATTGTTGGGGATTCATTGAGGGTACAAGTAACCAGGTTACACTGATTGCATTTGTTAGGTAAAGTCCCTCTTACAATTGTGTTTTGCCCCCAAATGTGTGGCACACACCAAGACTCCACCCCCCTCCCTCCTTCCCTCTCTGTTCTTCCTTTCTCCCACCCCTCTCTCCTTCTTTCTCTCTCTGCTCTCCCCTTCCCTCACCCCCACCGTGTCATTAATTGTCCTCATGTCAAAATTGAGTACATGGGATTCATGCTTCTCTATTCTTGTGATGCTTTACTAAGAATAATGTTCCACTTCCATCCAGGTTAATACAAAGGCTATAAAGTCTCCATTTAAAAGATATTTTAACAAGTAGATTACTTGAATACATAAAAGCATAGGACTTTGCTCATTAAAACAAACCAACAAAACACTGGAAATTAAAGACAGCAAACCCCACTCACTGAGCACTGCATAGCTTCTGCCAAGCTTCGTGGTAGCGCACAGGCTCTTCCTGGGAGGTGCTTGGCTCCAAGTCTGTGGAATCTATGTACTGTTAGTCAGACAGGGGAGGTAAGAAACAGGCTCACTGATTCCAGGTTGCACTTTTGTAAATCTTAAATAATATTATTTATATTCTATCATTCTTAATTTTGGCTTTGAAGTGGTCTTATCATATTTAAATTTAATAATTAAAAAAATTTAAATACAAGATTTTACAATACAACAATTTCCTTCAAAATCATTTAACTCCCAAATCTGGCTCTCTCCGCTCTCTACTGGTCTCTAATAAGATCTGGCCTCAGCCAAGCCAGTGCAGCAAACTCTGAAGTGTTCTCTGTTCAAGTGACACACTCTCAGCCCATTCCCCACCTGCTTTTTTAAAAATGTTTTTCTACTTTATTGAAGCATAATTTACATACAATAAAATACAAGCATTATAAGCTCAGGGTAATAGCCAGACATGACCCCTGCTTACAGGAATCATGACTGGGCTCCTGCTGGCCTGTCTCCAAACAGTCTCTAATTCATGGTTTCCCTCCACTGAGTTCCTAACTACACCACATCTCCAAGCCCTTGGACACGCTTTGCCTATTTTCTGTCAGGAACACCCTTCCCCTCTGCCTTCTCCATCTTTCCCAACTGGTCCTGGCTATCCCCCTTGAGGAAGTGTGCCCGCCTCACATGTCTACCAAGGTAGGTTCATCCTCTGTCTTATGTGCTCCCTGTGCATCTAAGATACCCAGTACTCCCTGAAGGCAGAGACTGTGCACTCTCTGTTCATCTCTCAGCCTCTGCCACCTAACACATGTAGCTACAGACTAACTCCAAGTGGACAGAATCATCAAGCTCTTACTAGAACCTACAAAGAAGGGACAATCACTGCAGCACAAAGAGGGTTAAGTAAGTAGTCCAGGTCTCTCTCACAGCTTGTAGGCAACAGAGCCAGCATTTAAACTGTGGCCATCTGGCTCTGGAATTCAACCTCTTAAACACAACATTATAGCAGAACCTGCAGAGACAGCAGTGTCAGGCCCTAATATTCCCCATGACAGCACAGACGAGAATTCAGTAACTACCACTACCTAAGCAGCATCCACGGTCTGGGCCCCATCTGGAGGAGCGGACACATGTCTCAGAGAACCCCCATGGTTCCCATAGGTAGATACTGTCTTTCACACTTTATAAGTGAGGAGAATAGCACCAGCGCAGATTCCTAAGGTAGCCCATGAGCCAACAAAGTCTCCAAGAGCTGCCAGGTGTCTAGGACAGTTACTAGGCAGTGCCATCAATATGAATCATGCAACAAGCCTCAGGTTTAGGACCCCCTTTCCCACAGGGAAATTTGATGTGGTCACCTGTAATCCTCTACTCTAAACATCTTTCCTCTCTCATTATTTCCTGAAAACAATCTACTGTTTCTCAAAGCCAGGAGCAACCACAATTTTTTAGCCCTAAAAAGAAATTCAAAGCTCCAAAACTATAAAGCAGATATACATGCAGCATCTAGGAAAATACAACCTGCTTCTTTGCTCACCCCACCACGCCCAGTGTGCCGATACCAATGCTCCTTACCTTGATTTCCAATTTGTGGTTGATGGCCAGTGCAGAATGCTCCAGCGCTTTAATGACAGAGGCATAGGAGTCTGAGAACTTGGTGTATTTACCCACAAGGGCAATAGAGCAAGTCTCCAGCAAGCGGTCATACCTGCCAAACAAACATCAAGAAACACCCATTACTTAGAATGTACCTACCATCATGAGATAATAGCCTTTTCAAAAAAGAAGAAAATACATCCAAAAATATTATAACAAGAGGAGGTATTATCTGAGTTATATGTGCAGACAAGTAAAGAATCATCAATTTTCAGATCATGAAACATAATTAGGCAGGCTCTGTAAATAAAGTAGAGTTTAGAAGCTATTAACAAAGAGTTGTAAAATCTCAGACAAATCTGCTTACAAAAAAACCCTTTTTTTTAATACAAAATGATGAGAAATATTTACTGGTATGAACAGAGAATTCACAAGAGTTAATGTTATGAAAGAAAGAGTCAAATCATCAGACATTTGCAATAAAAAAGTCTGCACTCATTAAAAAATTTCGTTGTAGAGTACAATTATTAATAGAGCAAAATGCTTATAATGTTTTATGAAAAGAAGGATCATAAAATACGTGCCATTTTGGTAGCTACGTGTAAATGGACAAAGAATGAAAGTGAAAATGTCAAAAACAAAGTAAGTAGTTCAAGCAATGGAATGAGTGAGTGCTCCTTCTCCAACAAGCCAGATCTCATCACATGGATGCTGCCAGTGCAAGGAGGCCCAACCACTGCTCTGAGACACCGAGTGAAGCTCTCTGGAAGTGATGTGGAGCATCACAGGGCTTTAAGAGGAGGCAGTGGAGTGGGGTTATCCTTAAAGCACTGAGTTTAGCAACAATACATCCCAATGATTCCTTTCTGGTGCAGGGTGAGCAGCACGTTCCCAAACGCAGCTCGGACATCTGGGAGTGCTCCAGCCATGGTCAGTCCCACCTGTTGCCACTCACCTGCTGCCACTAGGATGCCTGTTTGCACTGATATAGTCACTAAGAGATGAGCACATAGGAATTCACGTGAACTTACTCCCCAGAGGACCTCCTCATTCACACTGCAGCGCCATGACAGCTAAGATCTCTTAAAAACTCTGAATGTCTTACCATCAAGAGCTTTCTAACATGAGTCAACAGCAGAAGTGCTAATGTGCTACAGTAAGAGTTGGACCCCTGAGCACAGGGAAAAGAGAAAAAGAAGGCTGACTCTCCTGGCTCCTGTGGCATCACAAACCTGTCGGCCATCTCTTTCCATTTCATCAGCATTTTTCGTGGCTGCCTCTCAATAGGAAGGTCAAGTCTTCGAAGAAAATAATCTACGACACCTTGCTCCTCCAACAATAAGGGGACTCGGTAGATAGATGAGACATCATGGACACAGATCACCTGTTTAGAAAAAAGCAAGCTATTTAATAAAAACAAAAACTCACTGGGTTTATAGCCTCCTGACAACTATGCATCCTTGAGAAAAGAACTATTTTGAATTTGAAAACTGGAAAAGGAGGAATTTTATAAAAACATATAAATTACTAAAACCAACTCAAAATAGAAAATTAACAGCTAAAATACCAGGAACATGGAGGTAAAAATCTTTAAAAAAAAAAAAAAACATTACAATCCAGAAATGGCGTTTACAATAAAACAAAACAAAACAAAAACACATCCAAACAAAACTCATGAACTCATGAATGGCTTAAGGAGAACAGTGGTTCTCAAACTCGGCTGCACACTGGGATCATTCAGACAAACTTATAAAAAATCTGAAAGCCCATGCTGCACCTCAAACCACTTAAGGCAGAATGTCTGGGGGTAGAAGGTAGGCACCAGTATGTTTTTTTTTTTTTTTTTTTTTTGAGACAGAGCCACGAGCTGTCACCCTAGGTAGAGTACTGTGGCATCACAGCCCACAGCAACCTCCAACTCCTGGGCTTAAGCGATTCTCTTGCCTCAGCCTCCTAAGTAGCTGGGACTACAGGTACCTGCCACAATGCCCGGCTATTTTTTGGTTGTAGTTGTCATTGTTGTTTGGCAGGCCGGGGCTGGATTCAAACTTGTCAGCTCTGGTATATGTGGCTGGGGTCTTAGCCGCTTGAGCTACAGGTGCCGAGCCAAGCACCAATATTTTTTAAAGATCCCCAAGTGAGGCTCCACGCCTGTAGCTCAAAGGGCTAAGGCGCCAGCCACATACACCTGAGCTGGCAGGTTCGAATCCAGCCCGGGACCGCCAAACAACAATGATAGCTGCAACCAAAAAATGGCCTGGCATTGTGGTGGGCGCCTATAATCCCAGCTACTTGGGAGGCACAGGCAAGAGACTCGCTTGAGCCTAGGAATTGGAGGTTGCTGTGAGCTGTGATGCCACGGCACTCTATCCAAGGTGGCAGTTTGAGGCTCTGTCTCAAAAAAAAAAAAAAGATCCTAATAAGCAGCCAAGATTTAGAACCGCATTAGGAAATTTAAGAGTGGAATTCACCACATAAACAGATTAAAAGAGGAAAAACATTACTTCAAAGTATACAGACTTGATAAGAATTCGAAGCCAATTGATAATAAAAATTCTTTGTAAATTAAGCTTATGAAAAATTTGAAAATATAAAAAAAATACACAATAAGCATCATATGGTTTAACACTTACTGTTTAATTTTTAAAGTCTAGAACAAAGTAAGAATAGCCACTACCACTGCTTCTTCAAGGATATACTGGCGATATTAGCCATTACAATTAAGTAAGGAAAAAACAAAAGAACTGAAAACAAGAAAAAACTGCCACTGAATACCATTGCTTGTCCATAAAACCAAGAGCATTTACAGGTAAACAATTAGACCTCATGGAATTTTAGTAGGGTTGCTAGGCTATGTATCAATGGACAACAGTCAGCAGGGTTCCCTATGTGGGGGCCAAGTCACTGTTGTAACATCTAAACAACAACTTCATGAAGATTAATAAACCTAAAAAGCACCTTTAGAAAGAAAATTATAGAATGTTATGAAAGGGTGGTCCTTTCAACAGATACGATGGAAATAACTAGAGATGCACACACAAAAAGATGCATTTCAACCCTGACTTCACACACAAGTTAACTCAAAAAAGGATCCTGTTAAGTCCTAAAACTATAAAACTTTTAGAAGAAAATCTTAATAACTTTGGTTAAACAAAGAGTTCTTAGATATGACAGTGAAAGCACAATCCGTTAAAGAAAAAATGGATCAACTGGACCGCAACAAAATTTAAAAACGTCTGTGCTCCAAAAGACTCTATAAAAAAAAAATGAAAAGACAAACCATAGGCTGGGAGAAAATATGTGCAAATAATACACCTGATAAAAGACTTGTGTTCAGACTACATAAAAGAATTTTTACAACTTGCCTGGTATGATGGTTCACGTCTAAGATCCCAGCACTCTGGGACGCTGAGGCCAGAGGATTGAGGTAAAGGATTCAAGACCAGCCTGAACAAGAGTAAGACTCCATCTCTACTAAAAGTAGAAAAATTAACCAACCATGGTGGCATGTGCCCTGTAGTCCCAGCTACTTGGGAAGATCAAGCAAGAGAACTGCTTGAGCCCAGGAATCTGAGGTTGCTGTGAGCTAGGCTGAGGCCACGATACTCTAGCCCAGGCAAAAAAGCAAGACTCTGTTTCAGAAAAATAAAAAAAAATTTTTACAATTCCATTCAAAGATGAACAACTCAATTAAAAAAATATAAAAACATGCAATAGATCTGAAATTCAAGTATGGAAATACTTGCTACATTTTTAATAGTAGAACTTTAATGACAACTTATTCTGCTTAATTCCCTTCACTGGCTAGGACAGAAATATCTAAAATAATTAAAGTGCCTGATAAAGGACTGCTGAGAACACTAAAATTACTCTGTGTGGCATATTCTCCATAAGCAGCAGCAGAATCCTCTGGTGGAGCTCACACCAGGAGGCCTGGCCCTAGGCCTTAACATCCCTTAACATCCGGAAGCTTGGGGCCAAAGGCTTTCCTCTCACACTGTTCACAGACTGGCCCAGACAATGATTTTAACTGTCTTAAATTCACCTTTACACTCCTCATAAATTGCTCTTATTTTAACTGTGCTGCTGTTTTTCCCCTCTCTGGGCCAGCTGGGCTCTCCTGCTTAGTAACTCCTAACCCTCAAATAATCTAGTAATGAAACCAAGTCTCCCCAGCCTAATCTTCTCATTCCTTGACCCCAACTTCCCTTCTACTCTCCTTCAGCCAAACTTGGTCAAAACCACAATCTCAACTTATCACCACTAGAATTCCCATACTAAGCACCAATTACAGGTTCCAAATTGTGGGGTTTCCCATACTATAGCTACAGTAACAAAAAGACTAAAGTATGTGTGAGAGCCTCCAGCACCCCAGCCACCAGGCACCAGAAACTTATGTAGAGTAAGGTGGTCCTCACCCTCCAGAAGCTCAGTCTGTACAGGGAGACAAATAAGGACACATCTGCACAATAGAGACACATATAAGGGGCAGGAGAATGGGCTGACCACTAGCAGCAATGACACATCCAGGGAGCCCTGAGAAGGACATGTTAACGCTGAGGGCTGAGAGGCAGGAGATTTGGCAGGTAAAGTTTCTCAGATAACACTGTGTCCTCATTAGACCCTGAAGGATGAAAATGAGAAGACTGCCAGGGCAATGGAAAGAGGGGACACGTATTCCTGACAGAAATTAGTCTGCGCAGGCAGTGCAGTGCAAGAGGCTGGTGGATTGCTTGAGCTCAGGAGTTCAAGAACAGCTTGAGCCAAGAGTGAAATCCTCATCTCTACTAAAAATAGAAAAACTAGCTGGGTGTAGTGGTGGGCACCTGTAGTCCCAGCTACTTGGGCGGCTAAGGCAGGAGGATCGCTTGAGCCCAAGAGTTTGAGGCTGCTAAGATATGATGACACCACAGCACTCTACCCAGAGTGACAGAGTGAGAACTATCTCAAAAAAAAAAGAGCATGAGAAAAAAAGAAATCAGTCAGTGCAAAAGCACAGAGAGCAAGCATGGGGAGTTAGGGGAACTGAAAGACATTCAGCCTTGTGGAGTACCAAATACAATACATGGGCGGGGAAGAGGTAGGAAGCATACAAGTCCATTCAGGGAACCAGGAGGCAGGGACGGTAAATAGCCATTGGGAATCAGAAACAGGTGACTGGCTCTGATTACAAAGTAACAACACAAAACTGACCAAAAATGCTTTAGGATAATTAGAAGCAAAAAATGGTTTACATTGAGATGGAATTTTACTCACTTGCTCGGGTTCAACATGGCAGAACATGGATATTTTCTCTTTCACTGATGTGTCGAGAGGATTTGAGCACCTGCACACAACCTAGGGGGAAAGAAAATTGAGATGGTTTAGATACAAGCAACAAATCACAAAACTGGGGGATCTTCCCACTTGAAATTAAAACAGATATACACCGTTAAAAGGAATGAAAATTTTAATTCTCAGCACAATGCACAGAACCCACAAAAATATCACTACTTGTTTTCAAAAGTGAAATTCCTAAATCCCAAATTGGAAAAAAATGATAGTACAAATGAACAGACAGGTTAATGAATGACAAGAACTAACAAGAGTTTTCCTCTTTCATTTATGTCCACAGGTAGGCAGGAAAAGGAGACAGTAAGTGAAATGGAGAAGAGAATTAAGGCATGGAGAATACAGGACCCCATGTGAGCCAATAAGAATATCCTGCAACAGAAGCCCTGGTCCAAAGCACTAAACCTATTTCCTTCACCATTAATTATGATAAAAAGCATGCCAAAAAGACAAGGTATTCTCTGTCACAGAGGAGTGATTTGAAGTAGACATAAAAGATCATGCTGAAACCAGATAATCAGGAATTCTTACCAGGTCTGGGGAAAGCCCAAGCCCTCTAAGTTCTCGGACACTATTCTGGGTGGGTTTAGTCTTCTGTTCCCCTGTTGAACTTGGCTATTTTACAAAAGGAAAAACAAGTCAGTTTCTCTATGATAAAGTAATTTCAAATATGATTTTTCCCTGAACCCCCTTTAATAAGAAACAGATTATTTTTGTCAAAGTTACACAGGCATGTATTTTAGAGTCAAACAGTTACACAGGGTTTGTCCTAACAGTGGTTCCCCATCCTATCCCACTCTCCAAAAATCCAGAAACAATTACTCATTCACTCTTTTAACTGGTCCCTCTGGTAGGCTTTATTGCTATTTCCTGACATTTTAGTTTGATGCATTTTCTATTGATTACTCTGTTAAATGATGATCCTACCCTCTCTCATCCCCCTGCCACACTAAACACTTTACTAGGGATGTCCAACCTGCAGCCCACAGCCACGGGTGGGTTATCTGAGGACTGTTTTTCTTATCTTTGGTATCAGATATTGTGAAAATTATACATGAATTTTTTTTTTTTTTTTTGCCCATCAATTTTCTTTGTTTTTGTTTTTGTTTTGTGGAGAGTCTCACTATATGACCCTTGATAGAATGCCGTGGCATCACACAGCTCACAGCAACATCCAGCTCTTGGGCTTAGGTGATTCTTTTGCCTCAGTCTCCCAAGTAGCTGGGACTACAGGCGCCTGCCACAACGCCTGGCTAATTCCATCAATTTTCGATAAGTGTTTGCATATTTAATGTGTGGCCCAAGACAACTCTTCTTCCAATGTACAGCAGAAAAGAAAAAAGGTTGGATAACCCTTAATACTTTTGAATATCTAAATATTGTTCCTTAGGAGCAACACTGGAGGACTGCTTGAGGCCAGGAGAATGAGACCAACCTGGGCATCACAGGGAGACCTTGTCACTACAAAAGATTAAAAAATTAAAATAAAAAAATTAGCTAGGTGTGGTGGTGCACATCTGTAGTCCCAGCTACTTGGGAAACTGAGGCAGAAAGACTGCTTGAACCCAAGAGTTTAAGGCTGCCGTGAGCTATGATCATGCCACTGTACTCTAGCCTGACTAGTGAGACTAGATCCTGACTCTAAATTAAACAAACAAACAAGCAAAAAAAAACTTTGTTAATTTAACTTTATTACAATCATACTATTTTAAAAGATCAAATGGAAATTTAAAAAATTAAAATCAGGAAAGATATAGTTAAAGATGGTAGACTGGCCATGGGCATCTGTCTTTACTACATGGTTGAAATAAAGTAAAGGGGGTCTTTTAAAAAACAACACTTTACAAAGACAAATATTGTAGAGAAGTCAATAGTAACAAACTTTAGGAAGGGTCTCCTCACTCTGTCCCCCAGGCTGGATCACAGTGACGTGATCACAGCTCACTTGCTATAGCCTCAAAATCCTGGGCTCAAGAAATCCACCTGTCCCAGCCTGCTGAGTAGTTGGGACTGTTTTTCTGTTTTTTTATACAGAGTCTTGCTCTTGCCCAGGATAGTCTCAAATTCCTGGCCCCAGGCGATCCTCACGCATTGGCAGAAGTGCTAGGATGGGATTACAGGCCTGGTGAGCCACCATGCCCCACCAAGAAGTTCTTTGTTCCCTGCACATCAAGTATTGAAAACTACTAAGATACAAGTGAAAAATCAACATTTTCTTCCTCTGCAATTCCCGAAGTAAAACTTCAACAAATGTCTTACCTGAGGAACTAGACTGACATGGATATTACAAAAGTTCTCCTTCTTGACCTTGAACTGGAACTGGCGAAAGGCCTCAATAAAGGGCATGCTTTCTATATCTCCCACAGTTCCACCAAGCTAGAACAGAGTCATTTTAAAAGTTAAGCACTAACCCTTTCTCTGGTGGTTTAGCTTTCTAAAAACTGCTGTCATCTTGACTCAATGATCATTCCCAGTGTAACACAGACTCTCTATAACATCAGTTAGCAGTAATTAAACATTTCTTTGTGCTCAAAGGTTACTTGTTTGGAAAGGCTCATCATTCCCCAAAGTTATTATGGATCTTTCCACATCATTTCAAGAAAAATGTCAGGAATTTTATTTGCCTCAGAGTCACAAAGCAAAAAAATTTAAATTACCTTAGTTTAGCAAAAGTAAACTTTTGTACTAAAAACATCAGCTATAAGCGAACTGCTGGAACTTTTGAGTCTCCTGTTATCAGAGGAATATTGAGCTCTAACAGCTAGGATCAGCATAGCAGGGGTACAGAAACTAAAACCAAATGACGTTCATTCAGAGACGAACAATCCTGACAAAAGAAAGTAAAAGCCTACTGGCTTTCTCAAAAGATAGAAGAAAATATGTCACACCACTTTATTGGTACAAGTGGTACTATGTGAATCTATAAATGCTGAAAAAAAAAAAAAGGAGTATCATTTGGACAAAGCACTGCTCTCCCCCATATGTCCACTCCCCACGACTGCTACTGCACCCCTCACCTCACGTTGCAGCATCCTGAACAGACAATGATAGGAAGGCCAAGGCTTCACTGGAAATTGTCTGTCACTGGCTGACTAAGGAGGTGAATAAGGACGCTTGTTCACACAGGGAAGCATCATACATACCTCAATAACACACACTTGAGGCTCTAGGCCATCTTCATCCACAGGTATTAATGCTTGTCTCATCACCCACTCCTGGATGGCATCTGTGATATGAGGGACAACTGGGAGAGAAAAGAAATACACAACTCACACTTGTCCATCAGCACCGATTGAGGCAAACACACTTAAAGCAAACTGTTGCAGTCTTTGCCTAGACAGAATAGAAATGGGGTCATAAAAATACTTCTGAGACCTCCTTTAATTGGCCTCAACAAATCCTTAGGCCCCTATTCTCTATAGCCTCCTTCCCAGATTTCTAAGATGTTGCTGGAAACCCTGCAAGAGAATAAGGCAAAGAGTGGTCCCCTGACCCACATCAGAGCACATCGGAGAGTCAACCCTTCTGGCCACACACCAACACAACAGACCATGTGGCCACTCCTACTGCTCACAACCAACGTTGAAGGTGGACACATCACACCTGAGCACTTTTCCAAGAAGTACCTGCCAGGACTCTATTCCATGTTTCCAGTTTACCAATAAACTGGACAGTTTACCAGTAACTGGTAGACAATCCACTGCAGAGACAGTACAGTATAGCAGAATAGTCAGAGGCATATAGCATCTGGGGTCAGGACGTCTGGATTCAAATCTCAGTTCCACTACATATTAGCTATAGATCTTTAGGAAAATTACTTCACTATTCTTAAGCTTTGTTTTCTCCATCTGTTAAGTGAAGGTAGTAACTTCTAATTCACAAAGTTGTGGAAACTGTATGAGATAGCACCTGTGAAATACTCGGCAGAGGGCCTAGCACTTCAATGCTCAAGAAGCTCCACCACTACTAAGCACCTTCTAAAAATCATAGTTATTGGCTTGGTACCTGTAGCACAGTGGTTAGGGTGCCAGCCACATACACTGAGGCTGGTGGATTCAAACCCAGCCCGGGCCAGCTGCAACAAAAAGTAGCTGGACGTTGTGTCAGGCGCCTGTAGTCCCAGCTACTTGGGAGGCTGAGGCAAGAGAACTGCTTAAGCCCAAGAGTTTGAGGTTGCTGTGAGCTGTGACACCACGGCACTCTACCGAGGGCAACAGCTTGATGTCTCAAAAAAAAAAAAAAAAATCGTAGTTATTGGGCTGGGGCCACAAAGAGGTTAAACAGCAGAGCCTCAGGCATAAGGATATTCATTATCTATTCCACACACAGCAGCCTGAGTGATCTTTTAAAATGCAAATCAGAGGCCAGATGAGGTGTCTCTGGGAGGCCAAGAGAGGAGGATTGCTTGAGCTCAGGAGTTAAGAGATCGGTCTGAGCAAAAACCAAGATGCGGCCTCTACAAAAAATGGAAAAATTAGCCATTAGCTGGACATGGTGGACACCTGTTGTCCCAGTTACCTGAGCAACTAAGGCAGGAGGATCACTTGAGCCCAGGATCAGAGGATTCAGTGAGCTATGATGACACTACTCTATGCTATCTCAATAAAAGAAAAGAAAAACATCACTCCCATGTTTAAACTTTTCAGTGGCTTCCCAGAACTCTGAGTAAAATCCAAACTCCATGGCCAGGTCAAACCTGCTGTGGTCCACCTCATCTGCCTTTCTTACCACCCTTGTTGGTCACTGTACCTCAGCCACACCAGCCTCCCCTTGATTCCTTGACCAAACAAGCCTTTTGTGGCCTTGGGCCTGTGCACTTGCTGTGACCTCCTCTTTCCATCCTCCCCTCTCCTGGGAGGCTCCCTGACCATTTTGCCCCAGCCAGTCTCTTTCCCCACATGTTTGTCTCTTTCACATCTCCTAGCAGACATATCTTTTTATCTTTTCATTGTTTATCTATCCCACAGGGAACCTCCACGTGAACAGATAAACAATGAAACAATGGACCTCACTAGTCTTGTTAGTCACGTTTTACCAGCACATCGAGGATCTGACCATAGTGAGCATCCAATACATATTTGATGGATGATGAATAAATGAATGAAAATGCACTGAGGCCTAAAACAATGGACTAAATGATCAAAATCATTTTAATTCTTAATGGACCCTTTCTATGTGTCAGGAACTCAGGTAAACACTTTATTGACTGAGCTGCTTTAATTCTCCCCCAACAACCCATGGAAATGGATGTCATTACCTTCACTTTATAGGAAAGGAAAGCATACCTCAAAGAGGTTAAGTCGTCTGCCCAAGTTCAGTAAGCTGGTAAGTAGCAGAACTTTTTAAAGCAACAAAACACTTTTCTCCAATGAACACTTTTGCAAAACCTCAAAATAGCAAATAGGGTAAGTAAGCTATGCTGGTGAAAGCATGAGAGGACCCAGAAACCCACTTCTCAGACTCCCCCAGCCCAGATGATGACAGCTGTTCATCAGTGCCATCTGGGCTGGGGGGTTAAGATTTTTTAACCTTAAAGGTAAATCCAGTATTACCTTGGACAGTTTTCCCCAAGTAATCTCCTTTCCGTTCCTTGTTTATGACATACTGGTATATCTTTCCAGTGGTGAGATTATTGTCCTTGGTGAGGCGAATATCAAGGAACCGCTCATAGTTACCCAGGTCAAGATCAACTTCCCCACCATCATCCAGCACAAAAACTTCACCTGCAGTGAAGAGGAAAAGCATTTAGGTAAGTGAAAAATACATACACAGTGACAAAGCTTGGATCCTACTGTATAAACATTCAGACAAAGCAAAGTCTACAATAACTTGCTATGAAGCTGAGAAATTTATTTCTAGAAAACTATGACACAAAAAAAGAAAAATTACCTCCCTGTCTCCAAAGGGTAACTTTGTACTTCTAGCCTATCAATAAACTCACACTTATTCAGAAAGAGTTATAAAATAGTATAAAATGGAAGGTGATGACAGCCCCGAGGACTTTACAGTAGTATGGCATCTGCCCGGAGAAAAAGAACTTTTACAAGTCTTCTACTTGAGCATAATAAAAGTATAATTTAATTCAGAACTTGTAAGATAAATGCATGTTAAGTTTGTGCTGATTATAAACATCAGCTTCTAAGCTATGCTTTAGTTCTAAACAAAGTCAGAAAACTGCACAAATTTCCCCCTATTCCTTTGTTTCACATTCATTCTTTCAACTTCATTCTTGAAACTATGCCCAGAATGTCATAATTGGAATCAAGCTCAAAAATGGGGGGGAAAATGTCTTATTTTGCTCCTCAGAGACAACTAATCCTCTGGTCAAGATTTCTGTATTAAATATCATGCCAATGTAAGAATCTTTTCTTGACACTATTACATGAGGACTTTTGCACTAGCTGACACTAATCCTTATAGATTTTTACCTCAGCATAATGACAGCATGAGCATGAACTTAAAAATTCAAGAGGTATGTTTTTCCTTCCCACTCCAAATGGTTTCAACTTTTCACTCATCTCAAAGATCCTCATTTATATTATCCAGAGTAGTAGCAAACAAGAATTCCAAACTTACAGATTCTCTAAATCCAGCATCTATCTGTTGTTTGAATCTCTATAAAGTGGTCTTTTTTTTTCTTTTTTGAGACAGAGCCTCAAGCTGTCACCCTGGGTAGAATGCTATGGCATCACAGCTCACAGCAACCTCCAACTCCTGGGCTCAAGCGATTCTCCTCCCTCCACTAAGAAACTTTTTAGAGGGCATGGAAGTTATGCAAAATATACACACAATTCCCAAGGGCTGGAACAAAGGAAGGAGAAGAGGGAGGGAAAGAAGGAGGAAGGAAGAAAAAGAAAAGGAGAGAGAGAGGAAGAGAGGAAGAAATGCATTTTGCTTACCATGCTCATAAGGAGAAAATGTTCCAGCATCGATGTTAATGTAGGGGTCAATTTTAATTGAAGTTACATGTAAACCACATGACTTCAGTATTGTGCCTACACTGCTGGCAATGATTCCTTTCCCAATTCCTGATATAACACCACCCGTAACCAGAATGTACTTCATTTTACTTTTTGACCTGGAAGAAGGAAAAATTACAGACAAAATAAATATATCTCAACAAAACAAACTCGTCGGGGTTCAAATACTGGCCCTGCCAATTACTATGAACCCTCTCAGAGTCTTTCAGTTTCTTGTCTGTCACATGGCTTCAGAGGGTTCTTGTCAGCTTTAAATAGGACAAACATTTCTGGGATCACTGGATGGCTGGAGTCAAATATGAGTAGAAAAACAACTGCTACTCAAATAATGGAGCTTTTGTTTAAAATTTTGACAATTAAGAACCTTCACAGGTTCTAATAAAACCTAATAAAAAACTATCCCCCAAATGTTGGCTGACATCACAGCCAGACACTGAAATACCAGGCAGGTGCCTCATTATTTTCCCTATATGGGAAAAAAATTTCAAGCTTGGATAAGCACTCCAATTCTCCATGCAAGAAATAATGTCTTTGGCTAAATTACAGTGTATCACTAAGAAGAACACAGCTCCTCTGGGTTACAGAAGACAGACTAAAAAGAAAGAACTTCAAAATTTAAAAGTAGGAACAGCTAAACCTAAAATACTTTTAATTTAAGATAGTTCTCATAAGTTAACAACTTGCTCCTTGCCAGCAATCTTCCCCAGGTATGTCATAAACAGAGTCTGTACATATGGGGAGAAAGGAACACTGGATAATAAACCAGTCCAAAGCATATAACAGGCAGGGGACTCAGAGAGGGGAGATTAGATTAAATCCAAAGAGCAGTGTAGTCCTAGCAGGAAATGAAAAAGCAGACTTGCTGAGAGATGAAAGGGGTGGATATAAGGACAAGAGTGAATATGCAGGTGAAACAGCACAGACAAGAGGTCAGGAGACAGGGACAGTTCTCCAGGAAGGATTTATCACTGGTCCCAACTTCAGAGGACCAGAAACATCACTTGGTCAGCAAAGCCAAATGTGACCAAAATGAGATACACAATCACCAAGTAGCAGAAAATGCTTACTTTGGCAGGGTCAGGATATTTTCCTCCTCCAGGAATGTTCCATGTGAAGCCAAATTATAATAAAAATAAGCTAAGAAAGGAACAAAAAAACTGGAGAGGTCTGTTTGAAGCAGTCCCCCATCTCACTCTCCCCTCAGATCAGGAATGAACACACTTGGCAAGAAAATAAAATGCTCAGAATGTCTTCCTCCTGGGACAGCCAGGAAGGCACCATCCTGCTCATTCTAATCTTTTGCAGCACTTCCAAAAGTATGCTTCTTGGTTTCTGCAAAATGTATGAGAGTACCAAAAAGTTTTACAGACAAATCAGAGAAATGCTGACTAAACAAAGTCAATTGGTTTCTTTAAAGCAAGACCTCTGGGAGTCATTTAAAAAGTTTACCCAGGCAGAGCCTGTGGCTCAGTAAGTAGGGTACTGGCCTCAGATACCGAGGGTGGCAGGTTCGAACCCGGCCCCAGCCAAACTGCAACAAAAAAATAGCTGGCATTGTGGCTGGTGCCTGTAGTTCCAGCTACTCGGAGGCTGAGGCAAGAGAATCGTCCAAGCCCAAGAGCTGGAGGTTGTTGTGAGCTGTGACGCCACAGCACTCTACCAAGGGCGACAAAATGAGTCTCAAAAAAAAAAAAATTTAACCCATAAATAAGTGAGGTGATGGTTATGTTCATCAGTTTAAGCATTCCACATTGTATATCAAATCATCATATTGTACCCCATAAATGTATAGTTATGATTTAATAAAAAAAATTTTTAAAAAGTTAACCCACACTGTGATTTCCCAAGAGGACTACACACTATATTATTTGACTCTAAGTCTCTACTATTTGTGGGAAATACTACCCTGTCACCTTAACAGTACCTTACTTATGCAGGAATATCAGGCGTGGCTATATTTTAGATATATACATCCTAACCAAGACGCCTTTGACCAGGCTCAGGCTCCATGGCTCACGCCTATAATCCTAGCAGTCTGGGAGGCCAAAGCAGGAGGATTGCTGGAACTCAGGAGTTTTAAAGACCAGCCTGACAAAGAGTGAGACCTTATCTCAGTTAAAAAAAAAAAAACCAGACTCCTTACAGAGACTATACCCTGGTTTCACAGAATGGATTTTGGAAGTCCCTAGAAATTCTTCAATTACCCTGAGTGGGTTACTTCTACAAAACCCAGCTCATCCATTTACATTTGATTTGCCCCAATTTTAGTGGAAGGGTAACATCTCTAGGGGATACCTGCCCTCCCACAGTGCCTGCAAATATGTAAATGTACACAAAGATCAGGGGGGAGGCTCATTTACTCACATTTAGAGGCCACCCATTATATTACAACGACTGTGCCACACCCTTTGGGGACTGCAAAACTTAATCAGATTTGGGCCCATACTCGAGTTGCTGGCAGTCCAGTTAGAGAGATGAGGCATTTACAAATAAATGAGTAATCCAGTCAGGAAGGCACAGGGAAACATGTGAGGGCTGTACAGTGGGAAGAGAGCAGAAAGTTTTCCGTGCCAAGGCCTTCAGAGGAAGGTTAGAGACGTCCTGGGGGGTGGGGTAGGATCCACCCTGCTCCTGTTTAGCAGGCCTGACTTGCAATGAGCCTTGAAGAACTGACTGCACACTTTTAACAAAGTGAACAAGCTGGTGAGGGCATCTACAAAGAGAGGCAGGGCCAACAAAAGGAGGGTGATGGAAAATAAGTTGGAAAGGTCGGCAAGGGGCCAAATCATGTGCAAACTCAAATGCCCAATTTCAACTTTATTCAGAAGACATCAGAAGGTTTTCAGACACTTAAGACAAATCAAGACGCAGCAGAGATATTCAACAAAGATTTGGAATAAAAAGTTTTTTTTTTGTTTTTCATTTAATTCTATGATCTAAGTTCTAGCTCCATCACTTGTGTGCTGAGACCTCGGTCAAGTCACTCCAGTGCCGGAAGCCCGGGCTCTCATCTCTGTAAAATGGGAGTGAGAATCTCCACACCGCCCATGTCACCGCGATGCTGAGGATTCAAAATTGCAATGTGTGTGGCCGTAAGAGCACCAAGCAAAGGTGAGGGCTCTAACCCGCCCTCATCCTCTCTCGGCTGCAGTCGGCTCGGCGAACTCAAAGGCCCCTTCCTCCCATCGCACAGGGCCGCCCAATCCATCCCCCTGCCGCGGTGAGGCTGCTCGGATCAGAAAACTGCACCCCGGGGAGGCTAAGCCCGGGCCCTGAGGCCCGAGGCCCAGCGCCGCTGGAGCAGAGGGGCGGCCGCCGGAGCAGAGGGGCAGCCGCCGAGTTATCTCGGGGACGATTGAGCGAAGGGGGCTCCGCGCCTCTACGGCCCTCTCGGTCCTACGAGCCAGGCTAGGCTGACCAGGTGCCGTCGGGAGCCACACCGCGAGCCCCTCGGCCCCTGAGGCTACCCCGCGACCCCGGCGGCTCCCTCCCCAGCCGTTCCCGGCCACGCGGCCCGAGCGCGGGAGCCTGCACCTAGCCGGCCGGAGCCGCCCGCCCCTCTCCCGTTAGGCACGCAGCCCATTGGACCGGACGCCGAGCCACCTCGCCCCTGATTGGTGGCGAGCGGTGTCTGTCACCCCGGCAGTGGGGCTGTCCCGCGCCGGCTTCAGCCCACACAGCCGACTCCGGCAAGGAAGAACAGTTCCCCAGGGACCCCTGGAGTCAGCCTACCTGAGGCCAGCTCCAGATCCTCCGGTCCGCGACAGAGCTAAGAGGCGACGCGCGCGGAGACACTAGCAGTCAGCGAACGAGCCCAGCCGCATGCGCCGGCTGTCTTTAACGGAGGCGGGCTCTAGGCGGCGCGCACGCAGAGGGCGGTGGGCGGGGCGGGCCGAGTGCGCAGGCGCAGGGCGGCCGTGGCCGCAGGACCTACCCGGCTCTGCGGGGTTATGCTGCTGCGGGCTGTTGTAGGGTGGGCCGATTGTGGCGTTTCTGCCTCCTAGCTTTTGTCCTATCCAGTGGTCCAAGCTTCCTCTCTTGAGGAAGGAGGCCGTTTTGTGACTCACGCCTGGCAAATCCGCCACCTGGCTTCGCCTTCCCCACCCCGCCCGCAGTAGTCCTCTGAAGTCGTGTGGCCGCGTTCCGTCGGGGATGCGAGCTGATGGCCCCTCTGATAGTTGTACACGTGCACCCCGCGAGCTCCTGGCGGTGCCCCCAACCGGTCTCTCCCGCCGGGCGGAGGGACGTTCGCAGTGTCACCGGGACGCTAAGACGGAAGTCCCAGAGGGCCGCTGGATGCGTTCCTCCTTCCCCACATCTGCCCTGACTGGTGGCTGCTTTAGAAAAAAATGAGTTTGCAGCTGAGACGTAAGTTGACTAGCAAAGATAAGGAAGGGGGAGGCGAAAAGAAGAAAGTGAGGCCAAAGGAAAAGGCAGTGTAAAGGCCCACAGGCCCGGACGAGCCCGCCGCAGCTAAGTTGGAAGACCAGAGTGGCTTGCGTGGAGAACGTTAAAGGAAGAGATTAATGAGAGATCAGGCTGAAGAGGTTGGCAGGGCCCTACTATGCAGAGCATTATAAACCAAGTTAAGTGTTTAACTCCTAAGGCTAGCGGAAAGCCAGACAGTCCCATAGAGGGACTCCCAAAAGTTTGTATAGCTTTCCGATAGCCTTAGGAGTTAAATGCTTAACTTGGTCTACTATATATATATATGTATATATGACATGTAGAGAGTATATTTTATATGTTTGTGTGTGTATATATATATATATGTATATATGCGCATGGTTCATTATTTTGCCCCAAACATTTACACAAAGGTGCCCATGAAGAGTCTCTTTCCTCTGCTACCCCAGTGTTCCCTTGAAGCACTTTGACCCAAGTTCTTATGTCTTCACTGAAGAAGTTAAAGGTGTAACGTGATCAGTTTTGCATTTCAAGAAAATGTTCAAACGTAAATTACAAGAAACCAGGTAAGGAAGCTCCTTCAGTGGCCTCTTTTTGAGGTTTCTGGTTCCTTACAAATCCAGAGAGATCACCACTGCTTCTGCCCTGACAGCCTGCTCAGGCTGCCTTCAACTCCAAATCTAAAAGATGTTTGGAATGTCTGAAGGTGCTCTAGGGCCACACCTTTGAGAAAGCAAATTATGGACCAGCGAGTGTGGTGGCTCACACCTGTAAATCCTAGCATTCTGGAAGGCCAATGCCAGCAAGTTGCTTGAGCTCAGGAGTTCAAGGCCAGCCTGAGCAAGAAAGACTCTGTCTCTTAAAAAAACTAGCCAGGCACTGTGGCAGTACCAGTAGTCCTAGCCAGTGGGGAGACTGAGGCAAGAGGATCTCTTGAGCTCAAGAGTTTGAGCTTGCTGTGAGCTAGGATGTCACAGCACTCCACACAGGGCACAGAGTAGACTCTGTCTCAAAAAATAAAATGAAAGATGCATTTGATGGTTATCAAAGTGCTTGGGACATAATAAGACACTGACAACACTCCTGCTGAAGCACTGAAGATGTGTAGGAGATACACAGTGTGCCATTCACTCTGTCATTTCTCTGGATCACCACTTGACCTTTTATTTTCCTTCCTCAAATCCCTTTCATCTCTTCCACATTCTCTCTCCACTGATGGTCTTGCTTCTTGTTTCACAGAGAAAATACAAGCTGTCAGGAGAACCTCCATGTTCATCAGGCATGCGTGTCTGTGCATGCAAGCTCTGCCTTTTCTTCTGTTACTATGGACAAATTTGCTTTGAGTGCAATATCCTCTCATCAACTGAAGAGTGCCTAGTTCTCCCTGCCTTCTCCCTACCTGTGCCATCAATTTTTCCCTCTCTGCTAGATTAGGGTGGTGCAAACTTTCCACAATTTCTCCCATCTTGAAACAAAGCCCCTCTCTTGACTCTGTATCATTCTCTAGTTACCCCTCCCATTCTGTGTCAGTTCCCAGTACAACTCCTAAAAACTGATTGCCTTTGCTTTCATCAATTTCTTCCTTCTCTCTTGAACTCATTCCAATTAGGCTATTGCTCGTGTCTTTCTCTTGAAACTGCTCTTGTCACAAATGAGCCTACGTGTCCTCAGACCTCTTTGCTGCGCCTCAGCCTGAACTCTAATGACTGTTCACAAGTCCCATTCTCCTATCCCCACCTTGTGCATGGTCTTTCTGTGGGTTTCTGGGTGTAGTCATACTGCCCAGAGCCTGCCCCCAAACTGACCATTTCCCAAACAGCACAGGTGGTCACCTTCCTCTTTAGAATATGTTCTTTACTTGGCTTCTAGGAAACCACTTTCTTCCATTTTTTTCCTATTTCACGGACTTCTCTTCCTGGGTCTCCCTTCCTATATCCTCTTCCTCTCCCTCACCTGTAAACATTGCTGTGCCAGGTTCAGTCTAGGATCTCTTCTCTATCTACAGTCATTCTCTAGATGACCTCATCCAGACTCTATAAATACTAAATACCATCTATTCTTATAACACCCAATTTGTATTCCTTTTGTTTTGTTTGTAGAGACAGAGTCTCACTTTATCGCCCTGGGTAGAGTGCCATGGCGTCACACAGCTCACAGCAACCTCCAACTCCTGGGCTTAGGCGATTCTCTTGCCTCAGCCTCCCGAGTAGCTGGGACTACAGGCGCCCGCCACAACAGACCGGCTATTTTTTTTGTTTGTTTTGCAGTTCAGCCGGGTGGTGGGTTTGAACCCGCCACCTTTGGCATATGGGGCCGGCGCCCTACTCGCTGAGCCACAGGCACCGCCCTTATTTTGTTTTTTGAGACCATATTGCCCTCAGTATCACAGCTCACAGCAACCTCAAACTCCTGGGCTTAAGCAATTCTCTTGCCTCAGCCTCCCAAATAAATAGGTCTACAGGGGCCTGCCACAAGGCCAGCTATTTTTTTGTTGTAGTTGTCATTGTTTGGCAGGCCCAGGCTGAGTTTGAACCTACCAGCCCTGGTGTATGTGACCAGCGCCCTAGCCACTGAGCTACAGATGCTAAGCCACCAAATTCATATTCCTAACCTGGACTTCCTTCCTGAACTCTAAATGCATTTCTGAGCACAGGTGCTGTGATCAGCGAGGCACCTTACCTTCAGGTGGGCCGACTCTGTGTGATTGGCTTCGTACTTGGCAAACTTTGTAAAAGGTCAGATGGTCTTTGTTGTAACTACTGAACTCTGTCCTTAATAGCACAGACATAGATAATAGATAAAGGAAATAAATGTGACTTATTCTAAAAAAACTGTGGCTGGGTCCCACTAAAACGCTTGTTTATAGCAACAGAGTCAGTCTGAAAGCCTCAGTTTGCCAACCCCTGAGCTAAACACATCTGTGTCTAGCTTCTCCCCCGCCCTGTGCACGGCTCACTCTTATACAGGCCTCGCTCGAGATCAGTCTCATTCATTCACTCACCCAAGAACCCCACCTCAGGCTGTGTTCTTGTGGCACCCAGCCTAAGATAGGGCACCTCCTGCGTGTCCATGGCGCACCTGATGCTTACCCTACGTGCTTATCACAGTGTCTGTTTATTTCTCCACTCCAGATTGGAATCACTTTGAGGTGCTTAACCTTTTTGTGCCTCAGTTTCCTTATCAGGCACAGTCTTGTTGACCTTTCTATAGGCAGCATCTAACACATTTAATTTCCACTAATACCCAATAATGCAAATGCCATCATTATTACTATATTACAGATGATGAAACCAAGACTGAACACACATAAACACCCTTCTGAGAGTACACAGGAAGGTTCACCTTGAACCCTTTTTCTGTTTTTGCCCTCTTCATTCTGCCCGCTACTGAATCCTACTTAGTGTTTCCTCACCAAGTCTTCCTTAAGTGACTGTTTCCACTCACATCAATACGTTGTCACCCTAGTCTGGCATTCTAATAAGTTATCTGGGTGAAAAATGGGGCAAGAGGGAGACTGCTATTAGTAACAAATTTATTGAATTTTTTGCCCCTGGATTTATTTTAAATTAACATTTTATTACCCTTTAGTAAATATATAAATGGTACAAAATTCAAAAGAAAGAAAATACTGTAAAAACCTCCTTCCCATGTACCCTGGCCATCCAGTGTTTCTCCCAGGAGTATCCACTATTCCCCATTTCTTGTTTATCCTTCAAGAGTTACTTTGTGGTTATCTAGTAATGCCAGCACCATTTATTGAAGAGGGATTCTTTTCCCCTATGTAACTTCTTGTTTGGTTTATTGAAGATCAGGTAGCTATAAGATGTTAGTTTCATCTCATGGTTTTATATTTGGTTCCTAATGTCACTGTCTCTATTTTTTGCTAGTACCATGCTGTTTTGATCACTATGGCCTTGTAGTATAGCAGAAAGTCTAGTAGAGTGATACCCCCAGCTTTGTTTTTATTACTAAGAATTACCTTGGCCATGCGGGGTTTCTTCTGGTTGCATACAAAACAAAGAATTATGTTTTCCAAATCTTGAAAGTAGAGTGTTGGCATTTTAATGGGGATTGCATTGAATCTATAGATTGCTTTGGGTAGTATAGACATTTTCACAATGTTGATTCTTCTTAGCCACCAGCATGATATATTCTTCCATTTGTTAATATCTCCTGCTATTTCTTTTCTTAGAGTTTCATAATTTTCTTTATGGAGGTCCTTCACCTCTTTTGTTATGTATGTTTCTAAGTATTTCTTTTTTTCTTTCTTTCTCTTTTTTTTTTTTGAAGCTACTGTGAAGGGAACCGTGTCCTTGATTACCTTTTCATCTTGGCTGTTATTGGCATATATAAAAGCTACTGATTTGTGAACATTGATTTTATAACCTGAGACATTACTGTATTTTCAGGAGTCTTGTGGTTGAGTCTTTGGGGTCTCTAAATATAAGATCATATCATTGGCAAAGAGAGCTTCCTTTTGAATGCTCTTTATTTCCTTCTCTTGCCTGATTGTATTGCCTAGAACATCAACACTATGTTGAATAGTAGTGGTGATTCCACTACTTGTCTGGTTCCAGTTCTATGTGGAAAAGCTTTCAGTTTTACTCCCTCAGTATAATATTAGCTGTGGGTTTGTTATAGATGACTTCAATCAGTTTAATAAATGTGCCACCTATGCCTATATTTTTAAGTGTTCTAATTAGAAAAGGATGCTGTATTTTATAGAAAGCTTTTTTCTGAATCTATCGAGAGGATCACATGGTCTTTGTTTTTACTTTTGTTGATATGTGAATTATGTTTATGGACTCATGTATGTTAAACCAGCCTTGCATCCCTGGGATGAAACCTACTCGATTGCTATGAATGATTTTTTTTAATGTGTAGCTGGAACCTAATAGAAAACCTTGAGATGAAACTAACATCTTACAGCCACCTGATCTTTGATAAACATGCACTGGGGAAAAGAATCCCTATTCAGAGCCAGGTGCTGTGCTCATGCCTGTAATCCTAGCACTCTGGGAGACGGAGGCTGGTGGATTACCTAAGCTCACAGGTTCAAGACCAGCCTGAGCAAGAACAAGACCCTGTCTCTAAAACATATCTGAGTGTTGTGGCGGGCTCTTGTAGTTTCAGCTACTTGGGAGGCTGAGACAAGAGAATTGCTTGAGCCTAAGAGTTTAAGGTTGCTGTGAGCTATGACACCATGGCACTCAACCCTAGGGCAACTGAGGGAGACTCTATCTCAAAAAAAGAAAAGAAAAGAATCCCTATTCAATAAATGGCGTTGGAGCTCAGCTCCTGTGGCTCAAGCAGCTAAGGCACCAGCCACGTACACCTGAGCTGGCGGGTTTGAATACAGTTCGGGCCTGCCAAACAACAATGATGGCTGCAACCAAAAACTGGCCGGGCATTGTGGCGGGTGCCTGTAGTCCCAGCTACTTGGGAAAAGGAGGCAGAAGACTCACTTGAGCTCAGGAGTTGGAGGTTACTGTGAGCTGTGATGCCATGGCACTCTACCCAGGGTGACAGCTTGAGGCTCTGTTCAAAAAAAATTAAATAAATGAATAAATGGTGTTGGGAGAATTGGATAACCACATGTAAGAGACTGAAACTGGATCCATACCTCTCACCACTTACAAAAATTGATTCAAGATGGATAAAAGAGTTAAATCTAATGCATGAATCAATAAAAATCCTTGAAGAAAGTGTGGGGAAGCCACTTGAAGATATCAACCTGGGGAGAGATTTTATGGAAGAAGACTTCTGTGGCAATTGCAACAACAAAAATAAACAAATGGGACTTAATTAAACTGAAAAGCTTCTGTACAACTAAGGAAACAACAATCAAAGCAAACAACCTTCAGAATGGGAAAAGATATTTGCATATTCATAATTGAACAAAAACTTGATAACTCAGAGAGTTCTAGAAAACTCAAATTAATCAACCAAAAAACCAAACAACCCCATATTTCACTGGGCAAGAGAGATGACTAGAACCTTCTCTAAAGGGCAGTGCCCATTACTCAGTCGGTGAGGTGTCAGCCACATACACCTAGGCTGTTGGGTTCAAACCCAGGCCAGCTAAAACAATGACAACTGCAACAACAACAAAAAAAAATAGCAAGACGTTGTGGCGGGTGCCTGTAGTCTCAGCTACTTGAGAGGCTGAGGCAAGAGAATCGCTTAAGCTCAAGAGTTTGAGGTTGCTATGAGCCGTGACACCACGGTACTCTACCCAGGGCCACATAGTGAGACTCTGTCTCAAAAAAAAAAAAAAGCTCATCATCCCTAATCATCAGAAAAATGCAAATCAAAACCACCCTGAAATATCACCTAACCCCAGTGAGAATGGCCCACATCACAAAGCTTCAAAGCTGCAGATGCTGGCATGGATGTGGAAAGAAGAGAACACTTTTACACTGCTGGAGAGACTGCAAACTAACGCAAGTATTAGAAGTATGTAGAATCCTCAAGGAACTCGAATTAGACCTCCCATTTGATCCTGTAATCCCATTATGAGGCATCTACCCAGAAGAAAAAAAATTCTTTCATCATAAGGACATTTGCACTAGACTGTTTATCGCAGCTCACTTTACAATTGCCAAAATGTGGAAGAACCCTAAATGCCCACCAACCCAGGAATGGATTAACAAGCTGTGCTGTATGTATATGCCTTGGAATACTATTCAGCCATTTAAAAAGATGGAGACTTTAGAACAGCTTTCTTGCAGTTGGGCACGGTGAGACTGGGGAGAGAGGACTTCAGGCATCTCTGGCAAGCGGGATCTGCCCAGAAACTTCCCTATGGGGACACAGGGAGACAGCATGAGGCTTCTGGACACCCTGAGGAAGGCAAAAGCGGCGGAGATTGGGCAAGTGGTTGCGTCTGTTCATTCCGTCTGATCCCGTCGGTGGCTGTGGATGGGGCAACAGTGGGACTGCAGGCTGGAAAGGCCTTGCCTGTGAGCTGTTTGGGTTTCTTTTGGACTTGGCACTCGGTTGAACTGCCTTGGGAGAACTTGGGCAGAAGTGCAGGGGTTTTTGAGTATTGTCTGGGGCCCCAGACTGGGCCACTGAGCCAGATGGAGCTGCCACTGTTTGGTGGTGGGCTGTGTGGAGCCACTGTGGGAGAACTGCCCTGGCAAGCTCCACCCTCAGGGTCACATAACAGGCATTGGGCGGGAGCAAGTAATCTAGTGACTGAGCAGCCTAAAGGCGGGGACTGAGATGCCTTGCAGCCTTAGCCCTCAGGGGCATAGGGTGAGACCAGTTTTGGCACACTGGGTAAGTGGATAGCCTCTTAAGGAGTGATCCCAGTCACAGCGCTTTCCGGGGAAAGCTTCTGCTTAGCCCAAGTTAGCAATTTAAAGTGTCTTCTGAGTAGGCTGAGGAGGATTTAAGCTCTCCACCCTGCAGGGTTTGAGAAATCATTAGAAACACAGGGTCACTCCCTATAAAGATCCAGTAACAACAGAGTGATTCTGCCAGGGTCTGATCTGGGAGAGACACCTCCCCAACTCTGAG